>JAQFXM010003582.1:0-19734 GCA_034693345.1 Entomobrya multifasciata
AAATGTCCAACGGAATGATTATATAAAGATATTTTCAAATGTTCTTGCAAATTAAATGCGGGTGGGTGGAAACGATTCGGCGTGTCGGTTGAGTATATATTGAGGTTAGATAGTAAATTATAAATTCAAACTAAATAGAAGGAAAATTCCCCTGGTATAAAAATTGACGAGTCCCAGATTTCTAAGATAGCCTACATGCGAATATGAGCATATTTGTCACAAACTAAAGCTGAGGTAAAATTTTGGTATGCAAATTGGACATATGGTACAGATCTAGCTGGCAGTAAATATTTTATCTTTTTTAGTCAAATTCATGACTTCTGCTTGAAAAAATGTAGTTCACCAGTTGAAAAGCGTATTTTAGGAATGAAGTAGAGGAATTAGTTGAAATGGTCAGGAAAGCAATTTTTGCCAGAGAAACACAAGCATTGCAGTTTTAAAAACTGAAGTAGAATAAATTCATTATCATACCTAAAATGCATTACATACCATAATATATTTTGCAATTTATCGTTTTCTCAGGTCACCCCTACAAGTGTATTCTCATTTTGTCAGAATGCAGTAAGTGCCACTGCACTACGATCCATGCAACAAAAAATGGTGTACTCTTTCTAACAACCCAGGAGCATACCTACTTTCATTCCATAATAATAAATCCTTCGCTTCGTAAAAAAGTAAAAGTGGTATGGAGTAGTTTCCAATAGGCTCCGTCTCCAGAGTCCTGTGAACGACTGAGTCCCAGTTGTCAAATCTGCAATTGAGTTCAAGAATGTGAATTTGTTTCACACGTTGCGTTGCATTACATGTTTCCTGTCTGCAAACAGAAGAAAGGCAGACACCCACCAATAATGTCCCGTTGCTTTTTATGTATTATCACTTTACATGTGTAACATAAAGCACGACAAATCTTGATGGATTATAAAATGTAACGGGGCATAATATGTATGTAGGATGTAGGTTTGCATACGAATAAAAATGGAAACATGAAACTGTTTTTTAGAGAAAGCATATTATGGACATGGTCTACGAAAAGTCAGTGCACTATGCACAGCGTTACATAAAGTACTTGATTGCGACAAGGTGCGAAAAGCTGTGAAGATTTTTTTTCAATAATGAATATTTATGGTATGATAAAAGATTTTTAAAATACGATGCATGATAGTCTCATATTCATATATTTACTACATTTGATATAATGTGCTCTTTGTATATTGACTACAGACTTTGCAAATGTTGCAAACTTGATCTCAGTGTCCATTCAGAGATCATGAATCACAATAACAGACGTCGTCGCATTTGTCTGCCTTATTCTTATCCAGTCGAGTCATCTCATTAGCATAAGCATGGTTGACTTTTACTTGATTTGTTTGTAAAGAAAATATTTTTGATCGCCAAAAAAGTTGAAGTTTGTTAAGTAAATCAAATGGCCTGAATATTGTATTACTATATACTTAATGAACATGCATTATAAAATAAAATAAAATTCTAAGCAACGACGAATTTTGGTAAATAATTGTTTCCAAAGTACATACATGTACATGTAATGTACACGTACATTATTGGCTGATGACCCGATTTGGAAACATTTCGTCATCATCAGTATAAAATAGCCATCAGCTTGTAAGATTTTTTTCTGAAGTATGAATCGAATGAAATAATGGTAAAGGGGAAATTCAAGGATGTACTTTAATGTATTCATATTCCATTCCATCTCATCACGTTCATGAAATGTTTCAGTTAGCTTCATGTTTACTTTTTGCTGAAAACTCCTTGCAAACTATGCAGACAAAGTATGTGGTAAACATAAATATCGTTTCAATTCGAATTTGATAAATTGGCTGAAAGGGTTATCCGGTTATCGCAACTTGCATTCATCTTTAACTAAACAGCATTACTTACAACCATCAATGACTTTATTTTTTCAATGGTGAAATTAAACCCATGCCTACTTCATTGTGGAATTTATGATTTGTTTTATAAATTCATAAAAATAATTGGATTAAAAGTTAGTGAAATATATAAATGTTACGAAAAAATCAAAACGCTGCTGTAACTATGAATCAATCAATTACTATTTTTTAGAAATGCTCGCTCCGTTTTTATGTTGTACGCCTTACGTTTTGTTAAAGTTTCATAAATCAGTTGTCAATGATTAGTTTTATATTATTTGTTTTAATATGTCAGTTTAACATAGAACTTACATTAGGAATAGGAAATTTATAAACTGAGTTCAATGTATTTACATTGAACGAGGCCAAAAAACGAACAAAAAATTTAAAATTGCGATAATTCCAAAACTTTGATCCCAGTAATCTGTTCTAATCTATCGATTGGTGCAATAAAACTTTTCTCTCCATCTATAAATCATGTAACGTTAATCTGTTGTGGCTAATCTGGCTGTTACTTTGGTAATGTTAATAGTAACGGTAATGATAAAAATCGGAGTAAGCGTATTCGAAATATCGTGTTAACAGACAGGCAGATATCATTTTTCTCCCACCCCCTAAGTAATGAAGTATTCCTAGAAACCTCAAATTGTGCGTTAGTAACCTCAAACCGAGTTCCCTTATTTAGAGTATCGGACAGGAAGAAAGTCTTCAAAGTTGGTCATGCAAAAGATTAGCTGGTTATTTACACGATATGTAGAATGTAGAGTTAGAATTGTATAACTGCACTGCGTCATTCAAGGGCAGAGTCAGCCCAAAAGGTGTATACCTATTACGCATGCAATATGCAATCTGTAATACAAGTGGCAAGCAAAAGTGTGATAATGGTATTGCCGTATGTTTCAAATCAAGTACTCGCTAAAAACTGCAAACCTAGCCCTAAAATGTAGCATTTTCATCTTTAGTGGGCACACAAATAGTAACAGAGTTTGCATCAAGTATTTCTGTATGACGACATAATTTGTTATTGAAGAATGTTAAATCAGGTATTTTCGTTTTTACAAGTTTTTACGAATTTATTTGTATTTTTGAAACACTTTTGTTTCACTATCGGTTCAAATATGAAATAGATTATTGTTCAACTGAAAAGTCAAGTAACATTTTTACCTATCGTAAGTAAAGTAATATTAGGATTCCTGTTAGTGGTGTGGTGTGAATAAATGGAATGCAATAGCAATAATGATGAGCTTTAGGTGTTGTGTAATAATAATAATTAAGAACGCATGCAAACTACATAACTGTTTATAATCGCTCACAGTTTTATTTGAGATAAAGCATGATAAAAGAAATATTTTTTAAGTACAAACGAATGAAATGATGAATAATGCAATTAATTCATGTAGGATATTTATTTTCAGATCACAGGTATTTCTGTAGTTACAAATTACACGCAAACAATTATGTTTCTAATTTAAATAGGCTCTCTGTATATATTCAAAACATATCGTATTAAAATGGTAAAAGATTCGTTATTTCGTTACATATAAAATATAACAATTCGTTAAAATAAGTTTGATTTAGTAAATACAATATAGTAAGATCAGACTTCATGAATTAATTAGAATATTAAGAGTGACATCACTCCAGGTCGTATTTTCTCCGCTGTCACCTGAACAATAAGATATTCAGCAGTATCAAAGCCAAGTATTTGAGGAATTAGTTGCTTCAGTTTTATCCTGTCTTTCGCCGTCTTATGCCTAAAAACCATTTTTAAAAGTCAAAGTTTAAAAACGCCCGATCAAGAAAAATACGTTTGTATTATTAAATTGTTTGACTATTTTGTAATAAAGCTCACTGAATAGAGTGAAGAAACGTTATTAAAGACATTGCCTTTGCATGTATTACTCTCTTGAACAGTAGCAATCTGCCATAACGCCTTTCCGGTGGTAGCAGCTCTAATTCGTGCAAAAATTGGCTTACAAATGCAGCAACATTTTTCGCCAAATTTGGGAACGCCCTATTAAACACGAATAATATTTTTGATATTAAACATGGATACTATTAGGAAACATTGTCGCCATCAAAATAATACATATGTAAGCACAACTTACTCTATTGGATGGATTGCAGGAATAGTAGACGTCCATAGTTTTTGCAGCTCTTGCATTACAATTGCTTCCTTCTCTTGTGTATGGGTTGTAATTAAAGTTTGGCGAACCTTTATTTTTGAGCCCAATTCAATCTAGAATTTCATTTAAAAAGAACACATCGAAAATGAAAACGGAACATTCACACTCCGAATTTTTTAGCATTAAAATTATTTCGTATATATTTTACCCTAGTAAGTGGGTGTCGATTTGAGGTAACCTGCTTATGTGAAATGCTTCTTTCTCCAATACCTCCTAACACAAGTCCCTAGAATATATGAAAGATTTCATTCAAACTTTGCCATTTGTCATTCAAAAATGTACATTAGTGAGTTCCAACAATACCTGAACAAATAAGCCCTTCATAAAAGTATCTGGTAGCGTTGCTAATGCATATCTCGAGCAATATCCTTCTTGTGACGTAGAAAAACACAACAAAAAGCGTATAATCTGCCGAAACAATAAGAATTTGATTGCAATAATGAACACTTATGTCCGATCGAATTCTTAATGAGAGAATATATTATGTTTGGAATATTTACCTGATTAACTGCTAGACAATCATTACCCACCACAATAGAGCTTCCAAACGATGATAAATGCGAGGTCAGAATATTTCCTAGACAGATTTTCGACGCAATATTCCGACTAGGAGGAAGATAACTCGTGTCAGCGTTAGGGTGATGATCCAGTGTATTTTTTTCGTGTGTCTCAACTTGTACAAGTGCCGAATCCCCGTTTACAGTCGATTGATAATGGGCAGGACTTACAGTAATTTCTGAGATTTCTTGCACCCAACATGTTTGCAGAGCAGTTATAGTTTTACAAAGTTCAGCACACCACGAGTTAATCATAGAACTCTGTAGTTTGTCCTATAATATAAACACATGCCAATACTATTAAAACAAAAAGGGCTTTTTTTGGGTCCCGTTACAGTTGCAATAATTTTTCAAAGTGCAATTAACTTTCAACTTACCTTACATAGAAGTACGCCTATTTGAGGTCCGAATTCCAGTAACCAACTTGTGATCAAAGGTCTCAGAAGAAGAAACTGGCTGAGATATTTAAAATTACTTAAAACTGATATGGAATGAGGCATTGTGAGCACAGGATTGTCAGGATTGCTAGCTGTCATTGGTGAGGATGTTTGAAATTCCAAGATCGTATCAATCTCTGTTGGCACGCGTATTGACAACGAGAGATAAGCTAAACCAAGATCAGGTACAATGCATGATGTAGTCCTTTGCACTGTTGGAGGAATGTAGCCTCCAGTAGCTGTCTGATGATCGACGGTGTGATCAGTCACATATTTTACGAGTTTAGACAATTGACCTGGTAAATTAATAGGGTAAAATACACTTGTGAATTCTTCCGTCCAAAGGTATACGGACTGAGGACCCACTATGTTATCCCATCTTGACACGACAACGCCCACCAACAGGTCATTTCGTCTTGTTCCTTTAACAATTGGATTGAGATGTTGTGACTCGGTTGCTGATTTAACGGATTTGCTTGTAATGCCCCTACTGCTGGAAAACGTTGGTCGTTCTCGTTGATAATTCAACTCATTTATCGTATTTTGCATTGTTTCATCCAAATCACTTGCTCGTCTTGCCAAGCCACGTGAGCTTGAATTAACTGATGACGAATCACTATTGTTAAGTGGCGGACGTATATTGTTTATGGAAGATGCAGAGGAAGACTTTCTCAGTCCAGACGAGGAAGACTTCCACCAAGAAGGCTTTTTCTCCACTGGTGTTTCTGCAGGACATAATCTTATCATGTGTGGCACTTCATCAACGACAGAGTATGCCATGTTTCTTGACATGGATAAGGAACGGACCAGTTGATCTTCACTGGACGAAGATTCATTCTGACTCATTATTCCACTCCACACCAACTAACTATTAGGACAAGTGACTTCCATTTCCCTTCCACAAAACACCTTATCGTACCATGGAATTTAATATTGACTCAAGTTTGTGTTCAGAGATAGATGTGTTGTTATTTGTGGTTTTTAAACATCAATTTAAACAAAAAAAAAACTGAAACGATAAATCCAATACAGCACCAATATTTGTGCACCAGGAAAAGTTAGATATTGAGCCCAGAGAAAAACCACAGATCAACCAGGAAGATTCCAGTCTGACAGATAGTTGGCGATTCATGCGTGGACTATGTAAATGCGATTTCGAATTTTATTCGTACATCAGTCAGCAAAACGTTAAAATGACTTCAGTCTTCGGATTAAGGGATTTATGTCGAACAAGTCGTAAATCCAAGTAGTCATGCCTATATTAACAAAGAACATTTAAAAAACAAACAAGATTTAAACACTAAAGTAAGACATACTAAAATTGCGATTAAGAATTGGGTTAAGACGACTGGGTAAAAGAATTTAAAAAATGGTACTGCAGTAGTGAGTCATGTAAACACATAATCACACTTCTAAATCATAATTAAAGACTACAAATAACCACCACCCACACTATATTCCATATATCCTTACTTCCTCTTCCGTACAATGTTAAACTAAAATTCAATGAGAGCCTACAATGTAGTTTATTTGTCCATTGGACCCAGTCATTTTGTAAGTTTCCTCTTTATGATAAAAAGTTTTTTTGGTAAGTATTTGACTTTTTTGTTTGTTCACATGTTGCTTCAAAAATCATCATCATACTTAAGTAGTTATCATTTATCAGCTATATTATAACTACACGCCTGATTCGTCATTCATTCATTATCTTGGCCAAACTAATCACAGTACATGTACCCATGTAAATAACAAATCTTATGTTGAATACACAGCATGTATATTTACGACTTTAGGAGTACACTTCCGTCGTAGGTTTGTTGGAGATAAGATTAAAGATTGTATAAAATGACAAAAGGAAATGCAGGAAGGGTTATTAAATAGATTTTTTGCACAAATATTATTAGAAAGATATTACTATTTATGCTATACTACCTATATTTGTTTTATTGTTGTTTTGTAATGAAAATAGAGGTCAATGCCTTTTCTCGTTTTTCATTAAATGGAGAAAAAACTAAAGGGGTTTGTATGACTGAGAAATTCCTAAATCGTTAAGCATTGCCGAAATAGCTATTAGTGGTTGAAAATATAAGTAAAGTTGTGCAAAAATATTACGCCTACTCTTTTCATGGAAACTCCAGGCTCCCTGGACGGATTCCTCACTGAACATTTAAGAAATGTTCCACAGACTCCAATAAGATATAATTAATTCAGATGGCACTTTCATTGAATTCCCCATACCACAATCAAAATATTTCCATTACCTCTTTGAGCTTATCACAGCATAACTGCACAAAAGGATACACACGTTCACATAGGCACTTTTATTCAAAGATAGAAGAATATTTTTACAAAGGTAAATGTTTCATTTTTGACATTTAACTGATTTATATAATGTATAATTGTTTAGACGTTAAAGAACTGTGAAAGAAACATAAAATCTAATTTTGTGAGTTAACACTATTTATTTGTTGCTCCGTTCGCGTTCCACTTTATTCTTGCAAGACGCAAAAAGAGAAAATGTTTTTCAAAAGGATCTCTTGCACTCGTCTATTTTGTGTGAAGGAATGTGATTTTGTAAGTTTCATGTTTTGTTCATGAGAACAGCCTGAAAGAATACATTTGAATAGGTATCTTTGCCTTTTCATCTGTCTACTACATACATTATTATGCGCGTACTCCACTCTGTGTTGTGTTTGTGATTGTAAATACTTGCATGCAATAATCATTATTAACCACGCAGTTTTAGTACATTTGCAGTGGAATAATACTTACAAAAGAGAGAAATCACAGCCAAACATTATGTATTTCATGCATTGCAAATATAAGCATTAAAAAAGATGCGTAAAATAGTTACTTACGCTATGTTTTAGATGTTAGAACGTTTATGATGAAAGAATGTTTTGCAGAAGCAAGATTTATATTACCGTACCCTATTATTCGTCAGGATTTGAATCACAACAAAACTGTTAAATAATTGGGATGGGATCATCATGAAGTATAATGTTTTTTTTTTTTGAAAATTAGACCATATTTATTTTAACGCGATTTCAATGAACTTGAATTATAACATTATGAAATATAACTATTTTTACTTCTTGAAACTAAAAAATGGTTTCTTCTCCTTCTCCAATTTTTCGATTGTTTCAAGCATCTCATTCTTTTCCATTGTCAGGTCATGGATCCTTTTCTCCAGGAGACAGTCCCTTTCCTTTTCAGCCTGGCTGATCGCAGCGAGCCGTGAAGTGATCGTAAAGTTACTGAAATACAAAAAAGGGGTACATTACTTCTAGAGCTGTAACGTTACTAGGCTTTAATATATTATACAAACATGCTTCCAGAGTAGAGTATGATTTTTAAAAATTACCATTCCATTTATTATTCCATTCCACACCCCCTAACTATTAGGACAAGTGATATGCATTTCTCTTCCATTATGGAAGTTCTATGAACACCTTATCGTATCACGGAATTAAATATTGACTCAATTGTGTTTTGGGATTGGGAGACATACTCAGCCAAAAATACCAACACACTACTCCGAATTTTCAACAAGCTAAATGTGCATTATGTATCGTTTTTTGTTATTTTTACGAAAGAAAATCAAACAAATAAAAAAGGTTTTTGGTTAAAAGAAAATTGAAATGATAAAAAGCCAAATTCCAAATCCAATTAGATTCCCATTTGACAGAAGTTATTGGCCAAAGATGCGAGAAATATATGAATTACTAAATGAAAAACTTACTGGTCCAACTGGAGATTCAACGTTTTTTGCAGGTCCTGAATACGCTCGTCTTTCTTTTTTAGTTCCATCCTTAACTTTTCATTCTGGAATTATATAAAGCATATATTCTTAAAATATGTTCAAACGTTATTTTAGACGAAAAATTAAATCGTTACTTAATGTCAAGATTTTGTCAATTATATAACATATCTTAATCAATAATTTATATCATTAATTCCTTTTATGTCAAAACAAGTAAATACATTTTTTTCCTAGTCCATTGTCTAAAATAGTTGATTTCTTCACAACTCAAACTTTTTTACTGAGTAACTGTCACAAAGTGCAAAGAAATCACAACAATATAATTTTAACGTAACAAAATTCCTTTGTATTATTACCTCGAGATGAAGTTCAATTTCGAGAGGCGTAATCGCCAGTCTTTTTCCAGCCATAATTGACAAAAAACTTTTTTTGGTATCTATTTAAAGTTCAAAAAAATACGGTTCGCCCATTAAAAATACTTCCGATAATTTGTGATATTTTTCTCAGTAGATTCAAATGCACCACCACTTTTTTTTTAAAAAAAGTACAAAAATAATACTTCTTCCGAATAAGATACGTACGCAATTAAAGGATTTGATTTAATATTAATTGATTTGTTAAAAGTTAAATCCTTGATTTTTTGTGAATTTAAATATTAGGAAATATTATTTAAATGGGTTGAAAATAAATAGGATACACGGTCGTACAAAGTTAGCACACGAGTTAATCACAGCAAACAGTTGAAAACTTTCTCCAGGTTTTTGTATAAAGATTTGAAAGATCCGAATACGGTTTGCAGTCAAGAGTCAAGCACAAAATCTGTAAATCTGCGGAGGTCGCAAGTCGCCAAGTCGCAAACAGTTATTCAAAGATGAATGAGTATTTGATCTGAAAACAGCAAACGAGAAAAGATTTCCCATTCCAAAAGAACGAAAATCCCACGTTTAAGAAATATGGCAGCTCAGCTAATATAATAGAGAAAACATGAATGAGTATGTACTGTGTACCCATACCCAAACCACTTGCTTGCGTGGGTGGAAATTGCCTGGTCCAATCCCAATATACGTAAACATACATCATACACGAAGGTTTGTTTACAGACAAGACAGCAAGGCTGCATCGCATGATTTGCAAATAGTTGTTGTGCAAGGGCTAACCTTCTAGGTTTTGATCAGGATCAGATCACATTTGATGTTTTTAATGATGCCCGTGTGTGAAGATGTTTGTGAAAAAGGGAATCGAAGCATACAAACACAATACATGACATGCAATTGATCTACAAAGGACAAACTGTATTCCACTATTCAATGCGTACATGAAAATTGACAAGGTAAAAAATGAGAAACGTCGAAATAAATCCGAATGTAATTGGACGGTGATTAACGATGACTTATTTTTTATTACAACGAAACGAAGTTGAAATAAATATCACTCATTTAGAAACAATGAAAAGACACTGTTCCCCATAACATATATATTATCATTATATAAAATTTCAGAAATCTAGAGTTCATATTTTCCTACTAGCTACATCTCTGTCGGCGAGGAGGAGCATTTGTTTATCTCATTTTCTAGGATTCCATCATGGAAGATTAAATAACCTTTTAGCCGAAATTTAAGTAAATCAATACTTAATGACATTTGTCAGTTATAGCATCTTAAATAATTGCTAATATTATTTATTTCTATCATGTTACAAAATAAGTTAAATGTAGATGTTTCCCAGTTCATCGTCTAGTAGCTGACTTCTCAACCGCTCATGGATAATTTTTAAGTAGCTGTCTCGAAACCATCACGACGTTCAAATTTTCATTTATAGTAATATTTTATGCTTTCTTTATGTTTCATGTTTTTGTTTTATAATACGGTTAAAATTTTTAAATGGTTACAAAATGTCAACGTATGCATACAGTGTATATCTAGAAACGTTACGTACAAGAAATATTTACATTGTTTGGTTTAATTACAGATTAGATATCTTATGTAATATATGTTATTTCAATGGTCGTACCTACGTATGTTAACTTTAAACTTAAAAAATGAGAACATTTGCACTTTCAATTTCATTGCTTATGCTTATTTCATTTGCTGGAGCTGAAAATAATGGCAACTCAGCGATATATATTAGTTTTTATAATAAAACTTATTATGCACGTACTTTAAAATTGCTACTTAATATTCTTGTATTCGTACTTAAACTACTGCCGGAGATTCTTATAATATTCGCTTTTATTGAATAGTAACTGCATCCAGTGCTGAATACCGATCGTCATCTATAATAAGTTAAAAAGTAATTACAATACACTTGAACATGTCGTACACATATAACAATCGAATTAGACGTTTGGTCTATTTGTTTATAGTTTTTTTCTTAAATTCAGTAAAAAAAATATTGTACAAGTTTTTAAACATCCATTTCATCTCTCTACGTTATAAATAATATATACATAATATGCACATATAGTCGCGAGTCTATTTACAACAAATAGTACAATTAATAATAACAGTAATATGTAACTACAAAGCAACTTGGGGCTCTGTATGTCCTATATCAGTAATAACCAGTTATGTTGCTTTCACTTACTGACACACATTTTTATGCCATTGATGATAATAAAGCCTTGTTAACTTTGCAGCAGTAACGTTCACATTTAATTAGTACAAAAATAATACTTTTTCGGTGTTGTTGAATAGCAATATCTGAAAAGATACGTCCACACTCCACAATTAACAGATTTAATGTGGTTAAACTGTCAAATGTCGATTCCGGTGTGCCTTGGATTCTGTTGAATTGCAGCAGGGGATAATCCTACTTGAACGGGTTGGAAATCAGATGTCCTACGGTAACCGTCATAGAGAGTTCATGGGAGTGAATCTCTGTTAAAATGTGTATCCAGATGTGGTGTATAAATAAGTTTTGAAAGGCCCGAGTAGGATTTGCAGCTAATGAAATGCAGGACATCTCATTTTCGTGAAAATAAGCACCAATTCAGGTCCAGATAATGGTTTTTCGTAATGTAAAACAATGAAATAATATGTAAAGCTGACGAAACTGTAAACTGTTCATTGATGCGAATTCGATTTGACAACAACAAGAAAGAATTGTTTCATAGATGGAAGTCGGGATCTGAATCAGGATTATCGCTGTCCTCGTCGGTGCTTACGGTGTGTCGCTTTTTCTTCTTATGTTTAGACTTTTTATGCTTGTGATGATGATGGTGGTGCTCCTTCACTTTGTGCGCTGGTTTCTTTCCTTGATCATTGGGAAATTTGAGTGGAACGATAGTTAATTTCGGAATTTTGACCTGTATTGGTTCCACCTGAAATGTGTACAAAATGTTTACGGTATCAACATCAAAATTCAGATTATCAAAATGTTATCTCATTAAAATTGCATTAAGTGGCGCAAGCTGTTAGGTGAGAATTCTTGATAATGCATGTATGTCTGTTTTTCGAAAACATGATCAATGATGACTCTCCAAAGCATTCAGCTCGAAAGCTCAGACTTGGTAATATACTTAGGTACCTCTAGCCATGTACTACTACTACACATAACAATGTCAAGTTAACTAAAATTGTGACATCACTCTGGTTATGAAAATGGATTAGAATCGTTAACTCGTGTAAAAAATCCGACTCGAAACTACATCAAGGTTCACATGCACTGTGAACAGACATTAGGTGTAAATGGTAAAAAGATTGCTTTAACATATGTAAAGTTGAGCTCATCAATATTTATCAAAAACCATAGTCCGAAACTCTCAAATAAGGACGCAATTAGGTTTGAAGTTTGTTAAGTTAATCAGTTGAGTTAATCAACATAAAACTGAGCCAATGAAATTTCTTGCATAACTCTAACTGCTTGCGCTATTTGTCTCAACGAATTTTATAAAAAATTGTGTACCCTGCCGACTGGATTCGAGATAACAGCGTATTGCTGCTGATGAGCCATGTTAGGATTAGCTGGCTGATGAACACCTCCTTGTTCAGGGTTCGATTGCACTTGACCCGCTGAGTTAATATGCTCTTCATTGGCGACCTTTTGAGATTTAGCAGCGTAGGTAAACAAATTCTGATCGATTTTGATTTTGACAGGTTTGGCCTCCCCCTCTTCATCACCTTCTTCAGGATCAATCCTCAACATAAGTTGTTTGAACTAGAAATTTTAAGGAATGAGCAACAATTAGTAATTTTATTATGTACATGACATGACAGCATACATATATATGAAATCCCAATGAATATATACAGTATACACATACATGTAGATATTGTTCCACTAATGCTTGACGTCCTTCAGGCGTCGAACCAGATGGTGGACAATTCAGGTTAGCTAAGGTACACTTGGGTTCAAAAACAGGATTGTTTCTCCTATTTACTGGCCTTTCAAACACTTTGGTTGCATCTGATGGAGAATATCCACTAATACGGCTGTAAAGATAATTTTTCGATTGGCATTACTTTTAATATCCTACTTCTAATTCTGATAATGTGGATTCATGCGACTCAGTGACTACTTACGTATCGGTGAGCCCATACATGTCCTTTAAATGCTGTTTAACCATGAGGAGCAGCAGGCATCCTTGTGACGCAATTATGCAAGCCTCTAGTGTTTTAGTGTCTTCTGGGATTCTGTTGACTAGAGATTCCATATCTTCATCGTCATCATCCATAATATCTGTAATTTTGGTTGGTTCAGCTTCGGAGCCCCCATTTTCAGTATGGTTCACCTCTCCCTGCTCCTTTGTACCCTCAGGATTATGCACCGGTAAAAGACTCTGAAATTTAAGTGCAATTAGTATTTGTAAACAAGTTTCGATCTGAAACCACAGAAACCATATGGGACGACAAATACTTACCTCTTTGAAAGACTGCAATAAATTGGACCCCGTAACAGAAATTACAATATCAACATGATGTATAATGAATAGAGGCTCGTCAACCACTTGGTACGGGAAGTACGCTAAGTTATCTGCATAATACAGAAGATCTGCTAGCCTCGTTTTCTGCAATTAAAATTATAAGTTCGTGGCAACATGATAAATAAGTATTTTGTACTAATGGTTGATATTCATACTAAATGACGAGTTCAAACAACTTACCAGTTGATCATCGAACTGCTTTAACAATGACAGGGATATAGCTCTGCGTTGTGGCTTGGTAGATCTCAGTAGTGAATAAACGTAACCATTTAAAGCTGAAGGGGCTTCTTTTGGTCGAATACGGTAGCCTCGAACAATGGGTATCGATGCTTCGATATTGCTTGGTAGCAACTCTACATTGTGCGGCTGGTTATTACACAAACTTGGTCCCTTGTAACCGGCAAGGATACGCTGCAGTTGCAAGCTCAATCGAATGCCATTCAGCACCTGGCTTTGTAAAAATTGGGGATGTTTCTTCTCCATCTCCTGTAGCTGCTTATCCGCGGCAGTAGCAACCCCCTGCTCTTCGTCCGTGGACATACAAATTAGATAAGGTACAATCTGAAAAAATAACATATTCCAGAAACAATTAAATCACAATGAAATACGAGAGGTCAAAGTAAAGCCACCTATTAAAAACTATACTTCCATGAGAGCACGTATTTTCATAACCTGAATTTCATTGCAAACATTACATAAAATGCAGTAAATCCATTCCATGTTAGTATTTTACCTGAATGGGATGAACCAAGCCCTGCTGTAACACCAACTGAATCACTCGGACAGCTGCACGACGAACTTTGAGATCATCGTGGAGGAATGCCTCCAGAATTTGCTTAAGATAAATTTGGACGATTGTAGACGCCATTCCTGATGTAACATCTCCCATCTCCTTTATGTTTTCAAGTTTAGCATTTTTGTTCCATTCTGCATCCTGTCTTATCATTCGAAGTTCTTCTTCTGTCAAGTACAACTGGATATTACACAACGCTTGCACTTTCAGGCGGATTTCCGCCTCAGATGTCAGCAGCCTTTGATAAACAGCTTTCAACTCATTTCCCAACATAAAGTCGTAGTGACGAACGCAAAGGTTTCCCAAGGCTTGCAAGCTAAGATATTGAAGGTCAGAACATGGAAGGTCAAGTAGGAACAAGAGTTCCATGAAAACTTGTCGGACTATATCAGCCTAAAGGGGATACACAGACATCAAGTTGTTATGTAAAGTTATAAGATGCAATAAAGATAGAGAGTAAGTAATAAGATTAGCGTTAAACTCACTGGATAATCACCATACACCTCAGCAGCCGTAAAATCAAAATAGCGAAAAAATAAGCCTATGGTATACACTGCCCGTCTCAGCTGCGGTCTAAATTGTGCAAGCCGGGGATCCTGAGGACTCTCTCGCATTATTTTCGTTTGGCCAATCAAGGTTGCTGAAACACAAAGAGTAAGATTTATTATTTTTTCGATCCGGTAGATTTTGATCACATAAAGTAGTACATCTAAACGGTGAGGTGCTTACAATAAAACTTCTTTACGCAATCGCGAACTAAGTTGTAGTTGTGTGTGATCTTGTTGACAACTGCACCCAACGAGGCCATGCAAGCTTCAATCACACTTCTGTCATTCTTAAAAATTAACTTTACACAATCTTCCTCCAGTTGAGCTAAGAAAGAATCGGCAGGATTAACAAGTAGTGGGACAACTAGCTCAAGTATTGATGCTATATTTGCAATAGCTTGTAGCTCCGCGATGTTCTGAAACATAAAACCGCACATATGTGAACATAGACTCTAATTGTGCCTTCTAAGAATGAATTCAAATTCAAGTTTACAAAGACGCTTATTTTAAAACTTACCGTGCACCGTAAACTTAAATACCCTTCCAAAGTATTCGCGTGATTTATAAGAAGTTGTGGTCTAATCTTAGCAAAAAGAAAAAGGGTCGAAACACAAGCAACGAAGCGCTGCGAGGATGCTGAAGAGTTGGAAGAATTCTCTTCTATCCTGAGTACATGCTCCACCAAGCAATCTACAATTTGCTTAGAAGCGGTTACTACTGCCTTTGGAGGTTCTGGATTGACGGCTTTTTCTCTAATATCATCTTTCTGGTCATCTTTGGGTTTAAATAGCTGCAAAAATAATCCAAAGATATAATTAGCTAATCAAATTCTTAAAATATTCAACATTTTATTGGCATATCTATTATGAACAAGGAGACTTACACTTAGAAGTAATTGCTCAAAAAAGTCTAGGCCAACTTTGTTGTCGCACGAGGCCACCACGTCAGTTATATGAGACACTTTTCGTAGTAGTCTCTCAGTATCCAACGGGTCTTCACGCACTGCGGTAAACCACATATTTTGGAAAACTTCCATCACAAGTTTCCGGATACCATCTTCATCATTAACCCTCCTAATCATTTTTACACATATTTCGGGAATTTTAGGGAAGTTGGGGCATTCTATGCAGATGTCACGAAGGATTTTGATAACTCGTTTTCTGACGCTAACACCAGTGTCCTGAAAGTCAATCACAGATAGATAACAAACTTTAATTCACTGCTCAAAAAAATACACACAATACCGCAGCATTTCATACAGGAAATTTATCTTACCAAAATTCGCAGAGAAAGTTTATCATAATACTTGTCGATCAGATCTGGACACGAAAGTACGTATTTGCCAATGAGATCTACGGCAGCTTCCCTCACAGCTGTAGACTGATCCAGAAATGAGTTTTGCACCCACATTTGCATGTCGTTTCTCACAAGAACACTAGGATCAGCTTCCACAACCATAGTTAAGCATTTAAGTGCTTTTGTTCTGATGGCAACTGTTGTTTCCATTGATACACTTAATATCTGAAAACACAACCAAATCGATACATTTAAACTGTTAAGGTCATTTCCACAAAACCATTTTGTATGACAGGTATTTTAAACTTACTCTTGTGAGGAAGAAATCAAAACTAGCCGAAAAAGGTCGCTTCGAGGCCAAGTACCTAGTCAACAACTCAGCACTTTGGTAATCTACAAATGTTTGCACAACTTCCGTTTTTCGCGACGTTAATGGATCCGAAAAAGGCCTAATTTTGCTCAGTAAGAAGTTTTTCCTCCGGTCAGCTAATTGTACGATTTTATTATTAACTTCAATCTCGCTTTCATCTTTTTCATCCTCCTCTGATTCCTCAATGTCGGACTCCTCCTCCGAGCTAGAGCCTATTGTCACGACAGAATTCATTTACAATATAATACAAATTCAACGCTATTTCATAAATTGTGCAAATGCACTACATGGGCTTTGAAATATTAAGCACATACCAGATTTCTTCTTTTTCTTCTTCGTCCGACTTTGTTGTTGCTTCGGACCTTTCACACTTTTTTCAATATCTGTTGCGGCACTCTTCCACCATGACGCAATGTAAAAATGTCTCGCATGCATCAAGGCTGGATCAGATTGGCCATGGACGGCGAGGTAGTCTAAAAGTAACCGCTGCAGGAATTCGGTCTTATCCTCCTCCGAGTCAAATTCTACCTTATCCCCCTGCATAGCGATAAATAATTAAATAATGACAGTGAATTAATAAGAATCGTGTTGGGAAAAAATAAGTCAAGCATGTGCTCCTTCGATTTAAAATTGACGGATTTACCTCTTTGAAGTTTGTGTAGTTTTCTTCCTCGGCTTTAATATCTTTAATGATTCGATCAATTGTTGCCATTTTGGACTGTGCTGAAACAGTGTCTTTACGAAGCCTAGCTGCAGCAACGCCTAAATACTCTAATGAAGCTACTCGCATTGAAACTTCCAGGCCTTTGTTTCCTAAATTTTTTACTAGCAGATTTCCTAAGAGAGAAAGTAGGAGTTCAGCAGCAGGCCATTCTGGCTTGTTAACTGTGGAGAGTAAATCCTGCACGAAGTTTTCAAACAGCAATCTGTAATCGCAGTCTTCCGACTTGCTTCCACATTTGCTTAAGAATACGGCAAGAAAATTTCCAGCAGTCCTGATGGCGGTATCAAATTTTCCACCGACAAGCAAGTCTTTTTCATTCTGGGTACATAAAATGAATTACACCACATAAGTTTCTTTCAGTAAAAAGACACGAAACATCAATTAAATAATGATACAGATAAGCGATATTACACAACTTACACTTATAAGTTTCTCTTTGGCGCCTTCTTCTGTCTCTGAATTCAAATGAGTCTTATTTGCTGCTAACCTATCGGGCAGGTAAGTTACACATTGAATGAGTTGAAGTACCAGGGCAGTGAGCATTTGGATGTGCTCTTCAGAGTTTGTGGAAAGTTTGAAGGTTCTAAGGCTTCTTTTACTACTTGGTAGGCGAGCTATAGAGGCTAAAATATCATCTAATAATAGGCGTCTGTGTTTTTCATATTGCGTGAATATCTGTACAACGAAAATCAAAATTACAAAACAATTAAACATCGTAAAATAAAAATATCCTTTTTAAAAGTAACAAACGCAAGTTTTTTCACATACCGCAGTGACCAGCTTCAAAGCTGATAATTGTAGTTCCGAAACGTTCTCAACGAAAAATGGTGAAACACCCAAGGTGGAAAGGTGAAGTACGGTGGTATCCGTTAATACTTGAACATTTAGGAGCTCTGCTAGCAAGCCTACTAGTTCTTGAATCTTGTGGTAGAACGAAATCATATTTTTCTCACGGACTTCTCTGGCGTGTGCTCGCTTTTTCTTACTAGATGAAAATCCATCTGTAAATTTTTAAAAAATCACGACTTTATGTTAGAACCCACTATTAATACAAATTGCCAAATTATTATTTGGGATAACTATGTTATGAGAAGCTTGTCTTAAATTTTCAGTATACTTACCCTTTCCTTTCCTATCTATTCGATAGACAGGATCAAACATGGGGTATATTGTATTTTGTAATTGGAACTTGGTGAAAATTACTACTCGATCTATGAGATCCTCCAAGTACACGCGCTTAGGCATATTGGAACTCGTAAGAATATGAAGAGATGTTAAAGAAGAGAATACGCCTCTGCTTATGCTTTCCATAGTGAGTTCCATCCAAAGCTTGCTTTCGTCTTCATTGTCCTCCTGTGTGCACAAAACATAGTTGTAATGCAATCAACATAATTCAAAGACATAATAAAAATAAACATAGCACATGACATTCAAAATTAATGAAACAAAACAAGAAAAAACTTACCGCATCCGCCAATGGAGACACTTTGCAACCGTCCCTTATATTCTTTTCTAATACAGATAGCAACTTAACAAGTTTATCCGTAGGCATAGATGCCATTGCACCCAGTGCCTTCAGCTTTGCGGCTTCAGAACATAGCTCCGTTAATTGAGATTTCGAAATTAATAGTTCTGATGGGATATTCTCATCATCGTCTATTTCTACTTCCCGGTCCATATACTCTGTACTATCCAGGACAACGTCCATGATCTTGAGAAACCTATGGTACGTACTATTATCTAAGATATTGCCACCTAATCTTTCCAAAACGGGGACGAGCATACGCTCCACACGTATAATCTTCTTCTTCGGAGCATCGGCGGCCTCGACTTCAGGGGCTGAGACTGAATTTTTCCGTCTCTTGGGATCCGGAGCCTCCATGTATTCAGATTCACTATCCCGTTCTGAAATTAGAGAATTGGCTTATTATTTGTGCGTCGACAGAAAATATAAACATAATAAATAATTTCTGTTAGGCAAAAAGAGTAATTTACTTCGTCTTCTGTCTTTTCCACGATTTTGCTTTCGACCCGGCGATTCTCCTTCATCCTCTTCCCCAGAGGATTCTTCGCAGTAAGTTTTGGACGCGGTTGCTTTTCTATTGCTAAAACTATTTTGTGTGGTGGGGGGAGGACTGGGGCTGCTTTCTTTCCGAGATAATTTTTGAAGTAGTTGAGTTGGATCACTGCGCTCCAGTTTAATGACGAGTTCCTTCTGTAAAATTAGACACAAAATAAAGCTATAGTTT
>JAQFXM010003583.1:0-19734 GCA_034693345.1 Entomobrya multifasciata
TGGTAAGACGTAATACAAAAGACGAAAAACCAACTTTCACTACACTGGTCATTTATTTTCTTTCAGCTCTGTCAAGAGCATAGAATATAGCTTAAAAGATAGATGATACCAACAATCTTCTTTCACACAATTTGCTTAGCTTCAAACTTCAAGTGCACTCGAGGATTCAAATAGTCAACACTTACCATTACTACATTAGCTTTAAGAAAGACAGTAAACTTGGTAGGGAAGTATATATAGTTACATCAAACCACGCTAACTTCTTTCCCCTTTTCTACAAATTTCGAGGGGCTAAAATAGTTTCTACTTTAGTAACAATAGAAATTCGTGAGTGATATACAATGCCCATGGTGATAGTTCACATACATGTGTAGCGGCCACTCAAGCTCATTTCTTCTACGTAATTGAGTTGAACAAAAACTACTAATAACTTTTCTTTTTCTCATTAGTGCATGTCCTGCAGGGATGTCTCATCTTTCTCTTTGCTTACATGTAAATAAAAGCCATAGATCGATCAGTTCATTTCCAAGACTACTCCTTGTGTGTATTTAGTTGTCAATGATCAGATCACAAATTTCCAAACATCACAATACATCTTCCCAAAAAATCTCAAGTATTCAATGAGGTATTTATCTTAGTGTGGAGAAATTTCGATATAAAGTTTGATGAGCAAGGTGACCTGCAAAAATAATACTTTTGGTTGAAAGGGTTATTGCTTACGTTATGAGTAGAAAGAAAGGGAAAATTTTATGATGGACGTATTGTATAATAATATGTGTCATATAAGCACAAGCTTTGAAGTGTATGAAGGATGTCAGCATTCGTTTACAATTAGTTACTCCCCACATATATAGGTTTCAATTAGTAAAAGGCTCACATGTGGTGAATGCATTCGAGTTAGCTTTTATTTTGACGTAATTTGTATCACAAAAATAATTGCATCACAGCTTTGGCATGGCAGCTGGCAATAATGTTTCATTAAACTGAATTACAAACAGGCACTGTCACAAATAATCATACAATTTTTAGTAAACGGCGTCAAAAAAGTGCAGCTGAAAGTGTGACAAAAGAAAACCGAAAACATGAGAGCTGTTGGATGGACATTAATTGACCACCAGGTTGCTTCTGTGTTTTGAACTTTCGTCTTACCTTAAAATATTTTCTAGGCAGGGGCACGTAAGAATACTTTGTACTAACAGAAGATTGAAAGCTACCACTTAGAAGAAAGTGAAAGCATATCTTTATAACCCGGTCATTTTTCTTTTCTAGCTTTCACAAAGTTGGATTGTTTGAATGCCTTCCAGCCAAGCCATATGCACAATCTCAGTATGCAACTAAAACTTTTTCGCTTGAAAAACGAGTACGAGTGGAAAGCAGACTGATATATAATTGTATTGTGTTTTATATTTATTTTCTAATATTTCGAGCAGAATCTTCTGAACTTATGTAAGCAAATATCACAAACTTAACAAGGTGCAAAAAAGTGGACAATGAACAGCTCACAGCGTCATGTCACGTCACCAAAAAATACTTTCACCCACTTTCACGTGCCACTGCAAAGAAATGAATGTTTGTAAACAAAACTACTCGGCAACAGCCGCGGGATATAAAATAATGACCAGCCGCCACCAACTGAGAAGTGGGTTTGTGTATCGTTATATTATGGATGGTGGTAAGGTTAAATTTTATATTTGTCATGGTAAAACATGCTTGAGTAAATATAAAACGACATAATGAACGTTGAACAATTTGTGGGAAATCATTAAAATTTAATGAGATATCTTCTAGCACTAAACCGTTGTTGCGAAAACGGCTTTGTTGACCTGTAATTAGGAAAAAAAGATGTTCCGTTTTTGTATCGAGAAGTAGAAAAACTTTTAGAATTTATCAATTCGCAAGAATACATAAAAAGTAAATAGTAAATATATCATATCAGAAGTATGTAAGCGAAAATCATTAAAAAGAAGTAGTTGAATACAAGAACATTGTACACTTGTATACATTTGTGAATTCGTTAAATAATTCCCCAACTATAAGTCTATATTGTCCCGAAAGACCTACAATGACAAACAGTCTTGGACATGTGTCGGAATGGAAGCATTATTTCACAACTGCTCAATATGGCCATTAGGGAAGTGATGGGGACTATATATTCCAAAATCACAATTATTTGTAAACACTAAATGAGGCTAGGTATCCAGTTACTGCAATTGAACTTGATTTGTTGTTGTTTGCTTTGTTTTAATGATGTCTTGCTGTGATATATGATATTGATAGTAATCTGCGCAGTCCTGACTGACCTGCATGTCAAACACAGTTGTAAATCCAAAGTAACAAAGGATGGAGCAAATAAATCCATCAGTCTCAGTAAAAGCTTTAGTCTTTTTATTTTCTGACCGTCGGGAAAACCCATACACTTACATCTATCTCTGGGAAAGTTAAAAAATCACGGAATCTTTGTTAAAAACAGTCATCGATGATAACATGGAGATAGGTGCTTTTCTGAAATATTCTCTAAATAAATTCAAAACGTTTCTGATTCATTTTCTAAAATTTCAGAATTTCGTATTTTTGCCAACTTCAGCAGCTCAATAACAAAAACCTTAGTAATTTTTTTGGATAAAGTGATGATCTATTTCCTCAGGATTTTACAAAATACCTTACTTTTTCACCATTTAGGTTCGTACGTCTAGTGGCAACGTCATTTAATTTTATTGGCTCCGAAATATAGAGCAGACAAGACGGTAAACATACCAAAGGATTATATATCTTTCTGAGCAATGTTCTCATAAATTTTTAATTGCGATCCCAAGTTTTGTATTTGTGTTAGTTTAATGAAGTTAGTGAAGTTAATGAAGTTTATCTTTTTGTTAATTGTTTGTTTGGTGAACGTTCCGATTAAATAACAAGTTGATCGTAGAACTCCGTGCTCTGATTTTTCCCGGATGGCTTTAGTCGAACAAAGTAGTAATTAGAAATAGGTCATGTATTTTTTATCATCAAGCTTTTATTACAGTTTAGAATCATCAACAATTCTCCAAATAAAAAGGAAGACAAGAAGCAATTAAGCGCTGTTGTTTCCTTAAGAGATCTCATTTGATAGAGGTTCATTAGGACAAATTTTATATGTCAGAAACAGCAAAACGCATACAGCTTAACAAACAATTATGTTTTTGTAACTGGAGTAAAAGTTCATCGATCACACATAAGATTGGTTGAGAATCTAGAAATAGTTTTTGCAAAAGAATTCTACCGAGCAAAATAACTAATTAGCTGCTTTTTTGTATGTATTTTCAGCAAATTTACTTAAACGGTAGGTATTCGCGTTTCAAGGAACAATTCATTGCTCATTTCGATCGTGGTACAGTCTTGCAAAAACTCATTCTCTGAGAATTATATATGATACCCAAATTTGGATATATTTTATTGATGGTAGTTTTTTGTTGGAGATTTTGCTTTCACCTAAACTACCTCGCCTTTTTGCATCTTTTGCTTTGATAAAAGGTAAAAGTGTATAAGCCTCGGAAACTGAGTCGACGGATTCCACAAGACGGCATTATTGCGTTTTGACCCTTTTAAAAAGTCCTATGGAGAATCGACGTTCGCTTTGGTAAGGTTTACCCTTTTAAAATAAACATAATGGAATGCCACCGTTTTCATGCAAAATAATATTTTTGACTGAAGTCTTACAATAAAATGAGAATAATAAATTCCATAGAACAGTATTTCATTAAATAATCATTTCAATTCCCATTCAGTGAAATCGCAAAAACCATCTGCTGTATTTTGTACTTGGTTGGCATAATTGAGGTCGTTGGAAAAAAGTGTCTAGCTTTATGAAACTAGTACGATACGACAAACACTTATTGTAATTCGATTATAAGAATAGCTGTACAAAATTACAGAGTATCCATAAAAGCCCTCTCTCAGGAGAGCAAACTAAATAAGTTTAATCTTCTTTTGTAAAAGAAAATAATACCATGGGTAAAAGTATTAGCAGACGTCATCAAAATACAAAAGGGTGATATTATTTTGGAAGGAGAATCAAAACGAAAAAGGGAGAAGCAGTAGTGGTGTATCCAAATTATATTGAAGTTAGGGTACTAATTATTCAATGTAGTTGGTTTCTAATTTTCTGTTGTAGAATGAACTCTTAAAGGAGCAAGGATATGTTTTTACATTTAATTTAACTCTGATTGTAAAACAACATTCGCTTAGATGATAGCTCCAGTCTACAAAAAATTGTGGAACAGGATATTATTTTGTGAAGACGTCATAAAAAATTGGTACCAAATAAGCAGAAAATAAATGTATTCAATTCTAAAACATCTCCTTTTAATGGCAGTTGGTATAGTTGATATTGAGTTGAGCTTTTTTGACGTGAACGTCAATTTTACCTCCAAATATTTATCCAGAGAACTGGTTTGGTTGGACAAAAATGGACGGGATAAGTGTTCATTCTGTGTTTAGTTTAGATCATATATGCTTTTATTCAAGGAGATCAATCTACTTTCATTGTTTTACGTTGTCAATTATTCTGTTTGGAATAAACGATTGGTAGTAAAAAAATCGGAATTTAGACTATTTGGTTTTGCAGACTTTTTGTACATACATTATTCATAAGCTAAGGTGAACAAACGTGAGCTCAGTGCTTTATTTGGCTGTACTATTTCATGATTAATATTTAAACACCTGGTGTGCTGCTTTCACTTTGATTATTATTGGTAGCTATCTATCAAATATTTTAGCATTACAAAAAAACGCTTTTTATTAGTGGAATTTACTTTTTGTTAAAGGGAATATGTTCTTGTCGAATAACATGCAACAC
Organism: Entomobrya multifasciata; assembly: GCA_034693345.1. Taxonomy (NCBI): domain Eukaryota; kingdom Metazoa; phylum Arthropoda; class Collembola; order Entomobryomorpha; family Entomobryidae; genus Entomobrya; species Entomobrya multifasciata. The sequence goes on from JAQFXM010003583.1 coordinate 4,829, forward strand.
TGATTGACGTAGTGTTTTTGTGCATCATTTTACTAGCATATCAATGTCATCAGTAAATCATAGTCATTAAAACCTAAAACCTTGACGGTTGCACTATAAAATTTATTCTTGTTTAAAATTTGACACTACTTGTGTGCGGAAATCTGGATAAGCTAAAATTTGGCAGAACTATGAAAAAGCCCAACTTAATTTAATTCCGTTTTTATTCATTATTCTTTATCAAATTGAAAAAAGGGAAAACGGGGTAATGTAGGACGACGAATCGTGTTGTAATTTTATGAAAAAATAAATCCAGATCCAGAGTCTAATCTAGCGGAGTCTCCAGTGATTCCTTTTTTGCTCATAAAATATGTGTATAAAGTTTGCCGTAAGAAATCCCAAAGCGAAGATGGGAAAAAATACCAACATGAGTCAGCAAACTAGTGCGTAGATTGTAAAGCCAGGAAAGTGCTGGAGGATATCTCGTACAAGCCCACCAACCCCTTTTCCTTTCACCCGTCTACACGGTTGGTATAGCAATGTAGAAAACTAGTCATTTCAATGAATAGTAAATATAGAGCAAAGCGAAGCTCGATCGAAGTTGTGAAAAAGGGGAGGCATGTGAAAGCCCACACGCCACACTCAACCTTTACACAAGTTAAACTTTCTCGGTGGTAAAAAGCTGGTGTTGACTGGCTTGCATCAGTCAGTCTTTGAACGAGAGCGAACGGAAAATAGTCAATGCTCCGGTGAAGGTGAATACTAGTTTTTGTGCTGTGTTAAATACTGAATAAGAACTTGTAAAAATTCTTGGAAATTAAAAGGGGCAACTGGAGACTAGTTGCTAATTTAAGTTATTGAAACGAAAATTTCTGTAAATGTAAAAGTTTAAGTTCTGTTTTTGGGGAAAATCGACACTGGGTTTTTTGTTATTTTGGTGCCATTCGAAAATTTGGAAATAGTTTTTGGTCCAAAATTTTAGTTGGGGTAATGTGCATATACAAAGAACATATCACAATTTAACTGTTGGATACTTTCGAGAACTAAGCCTTACATGAGTACGTATTGCGGGCTGCAATATTTTCCAATAGTGAGGTGAACAATTATTGTAACAAGGTATTGCGTAACTCGTTCTAAAAGTACTTCGTTGCAAAGATAATTGGTGAAAAGTGCTGCAGTAGGTGTTTTAAATAAAATTCAAGCAACTATGTATCTTTATTACATTTTCGTGTTTCTAGTGGCAACATCTATATATTTCAACAGTTTGACAGGTGATTTCGTTCACGATGATATAGTTGCTATTGTGCGTAATCCGGATGTCAACTTGGCCAGAAGTGCGAAAATTGTGTTGTCCCCATTTTCCAATAACGGTGAAAATTGGGACAGGTGGTGGTCATTATGGAAGAATGATTATTGGGGAATGCCCATGTCTAGTTCGTTGTCCCACAAAAGCTACCGACCTCTTACGGTACTCACGTTTAGGTAAGCTATTAAACCATTTAAAATATTTTTTGACCGCAAACTGCCGAAAAATAAAGTAAACAGACATAAATATAGAAGAAAAAGAGTCATTACATAATGTGCAGAGTACAGAACAAGAAGTTGAAGTTTGTAAGAAAAAATACTCATGTTGATATTGACAAAGTCAGTTCTACTGTAATTACACTGTAAACAGATAAATATTATAAAGGGTGAACTTAATAATAACAATTTTACACTTCTAGCCTTCATTTCTATATTGATTTGAGAAATGATAGTGATCAGTTTACTCGTTTGAGTATGTTTCTGTTTTTTCTTAAATAAACGGATTGTTGCGGCTAAGGGAACATAACATATTTGTAAACGTTCTTGGCATTCCTTTTATGTTGTTTATATTCGTTGCTCTTATGCATGCAAAACAACATTATCGAGTCAGTTAATAAAGACATTGCGTGATGATTGATATGTTGATTACCATAAAGTGTCAATATGCCCGGACAGAAGCCTCTTCAAATATTCAAATGGTAATCAAGCTTTCAGTATCAGAAATGCAGAAGGGAATATATCATAATATTGATTTCTTATATTTATTTTATGAAAGTTGTCAATTACATGTCAGCATAGTCTAATCGATAATGTTATAAACATTATTAGCTGAATTTTCACAAGCAATCAAGGTATAAATACAGTTGGCTAATGAAAGACCTTATACATTGACATTTAAATGAAGGCCTTACTATATTATTTTATTGATTTTCAAATTAAAAGTATTAGCTAATGTTTAATAACAATAAAAACACTAGAATTTGTGATTAAAGCACTTAGAATAGGAACAATTTAAAACAACACAAGGTCACTCACCCGAATACATAAGTTGTAGCTTTGATTATTTTACAATTTCAGACTGAACTACTACCTATGTGACAACTCACTTTGCCCCATGATTTTTCATGGAACAAACATCCTTATTCATGGTTTGGTTACTTCCCTGACACTTCATCTGTGTCAATCAGTGCTCAAGATGAGATTGCGAGCAGCAGTATTAACAAGTCTGATATTTGCACTCCATCCAATTCACACGGAAGCTGTAGCTGGGATCACAGGACGAGCAGATGCGCTGGCTTGTCTACTGATGTTTATCTCTTTCTCACTTTACCACAAAGTTATATCTCTGTCATCGCCAAAAAAAATTTCGCCGTTGAAAAACACAATTGATTGTCAAGATCAGCCAGAAATGCGTGAAAGTGAAAACTGCGATTGCAAATCCAATTCAGTTGAGAAGAACTTCGTCACTGATACCACCGGAAATCAAAGTAACACCAACGCTGGTTTTGCCGTAAACCTTTTGGATTTGAATGACAATGAACACCTGAAATCCACAATCGTAATTTTGCGTGTATCCACTTTCACTTTGTTCAAAGCCAACACGATTTTGGTTACATCCGGCCTTTTGGGCTGTGCAGCAATGCTTGTCAAAGAAACTGGAATCACCATTCTCGGTATCAATTTACTATACGACCTTTACCTTCACATTCACTTGTTCATTCCATCATCCAACCAGAAATTTTTTGACAATAAGCAAAATCGAGCGGATAAAAATAACTTACACTTGTCGTATTCACAACGCGAAAGGTATGAGTAACCATAAAACAAACGTTAAAAATATCACTAAAGTTCAGTTTTAAAATATAGTCGTTTGAATTGTTTCTGTATTAAATTTGCTACATGTATAAATATTTTAGCCCTAACATACAAAATACAAGACATCATAACATTCGGGATAATCTTTGTAAACGTTTAGTGTTCTTAGTACTACTGGTAAGTCTACATATTATCAAATTTACTCGCATGTTAACGATTTGTTAGAACGAAGATAAATCTATTTGTATATTACTTTTAAAAGATATTTCTAAGCTTATCAATGAGATTAGCATTAATGGGTGGAGAATTTCCTAAGTTTGGCCGTCCAGACAATCCTGCAGCATTTTCACATTCGCAAATTACTAGGTTTGTAGTTCACCCAATACAATGTTGTCGATATTTACTACAGAAGTTTGTAAAAATTTGTATGCATTACCTTTTCCAGATTCCTGACATACGCATATTTGCCAGTGTTCAACATAATGCTACTCATGTACCCACGGACGCTAAGTTATGACTGGCAAATGGGCTCCATTCCACTCGTCGAATCGATTTGGGATTCAAGAAATTTCGCAACGTTTGCGTTTTACATAACCTTGTTCCTTCTTGTCCGAAAAGGCATCAATTCCAAAAAGGTAGCAATTTACTACAAGTAACGAGTCAAAAGTTCTTTTGTTTTATAAATGACAAAGCTCTTGACTTTGATCCTCAAGTTTTTACTTTGATGTCCAAAAATATTCTAGACATGTTTAATAAAAATGCACAATAAAGAAAATCAGCATTACAAAAGAAAAATTCCTGCATGTGTAGGTTAAACGGTCAATCATACAAGCGTATTTTTTTTGAAAAAAGTTTCTATTTTTTGAGGAATTCTTAAAAAGAAGATCGTCGAGAAAAGTTCCTTTCATTTTTAACAAAGATCTGTCAAGAATATAAACTTGCATATAGCTATTTGAATAGTTTACAACTTTTTATTTATAAAGTGTTATTTACATGTTTGAAGTACAAAAAGGGGAACCCAGTTTTGGCAGTTGCTTTGCTCTTCATTGTAATTCCGTACCTACCCGCCTCCAACCTGTTGTTTCCTGTTGGCTTTGTTGTTGCTGAAAGAGTGCTATATATTCCCAGGTAATATGTATTCCACACCAACTATAATATACATACACACATTCTAGCATGTTTTATAAAATGATTTATTGACTTTCACCCCGCAAGCCTGGGCGTCTGTATCCTTGCAGCATATCGTATTGAGTTACTTTACCAATTTATCAATACCAAATTAGAAAGGAAATATCCGTTACAAGTCTTCCTCAAGCTGTGCGTCGGTGTTTGTATCAGTTTTTTACTTGTATCCTTTGGAATACGTACCTGGCAAAGAAATGCTATTTGGCAATCCAGACTGACCTTGTTCTCTTCTGGACTACGTGATGTTCCACACAACGCTAAGATGCATTACAACTACGCAAACCTGTATAAGGACATGGGTCAATACAAGACTGCTATTGAACACTACACTACAGCTACGAAGCTGTGGCCTGAGTATGCCAGTGCACACAACAATCTTGGAACTTTGTTGATGGGAAATCCTGCAGCAGCGGAGCACCACTTTCTCCGAGCTATTAAAGCAGGGAATCAAGCACATGGGGGAGCCCACTTTAATCTCGGTGTTTTGTACATGTAAGTTAGTGTAGTTTTTCGTTTGGGTATAAATCTGCGTATTAGAAAATTATGTACGACTAACCATTTCTTTGATTTATAAAACAGGCAACACAAAAAATATTTAGAAGCTGCCACTCACCTGAAAAAATCAATAATAATTGACCCGTCACATACAACAGCAATGGAATATTTAAGCATTTGTTACAGTATGATCCATACCCAAAAGGTAGTGGAATCGAAACACGAAATTAATAATTTGCCTAATTCAAAGAGGGATACTTTAAATACGACAACGGCGGAATTCGACTTTGGTACAGTTGATAACAAATATAATAGTCGTAGTTTAGATAAAATTTCTCAACATATTCCAGTAAATTTGCAACATATGCATTTGCGAATTTCTAATAATACAACGTGCCATGAACACAACCCATATTTTACATACAGCAGAAAATCAGAAAAAGCTAAATATTTTTCACGGTTAATTGGGGTTCAGAAACTATTTGTATAGTGGTAATTATCATGCAAGAAGTAATGGACAAACAATAATAAAAAACTGTACAAATAAACAAAAAACGAAACATTTTACTAAATATCGAAGTTAATTTGAATCTTTTGTACAGCATGAAAGCATATAATTTAAACTGGTTAATGTATGTATGCAAGAAACAATCGACGAACCTAGTCAGCAAAAGGAAAACATCAATTTAATTTTCAGCAGAAAACTCGACACTTTGGTAAATGGAACAATCAATACTTTTACACACTTTCAATGTATCTTAGATCTGATACTTCCATTGGTTTTGCATTTCGGGCCATACTAAAATTCAACATACGAGTTCATATTGACATTTAAAATGCTCTAGTAAAACGATTATAAATGTTATCTGGACACACCAGACATACCAAATATAGTCAACTAAACCAAACTGGAAGGCCAAGGATGCTGCAATAAAGAGATAAATGGTAAGGATAAGCTAGATAAAAAGTTTTCATCTGTTTCATTATAAAATTGCTAATATTCTTTCTAATTCTAAGTATGGTCCCTGACATATTTAAATGTATCATAAGATTTACATTCAACTTGCACTTTTACCAATCCGCAACATAAGTCGTTTAAAAAATCGACTACTTTGACATCCAATATTGTAATGAAACACTAGCGTTAACTAAACCTATCAGAAACAGTTCAGACATCAATATGTCATATTTTGCACTCCTACAAAAGGCATTTACCTGTAATCTTCCCATCTTATGTGTTTAATAGCGTCTAAGACTAAACCCTGATGTTGATTTGGAAATATTAGGGTTAATTAGTTAGGTTTTACATTTAATTCATTTGGTGAAGACATTTCGTTAAAATGGACCTCGGAAGTGAAAAGTCCGAAATGCCCTTTTCCAGTGACAAAATGGCTTATAAATTTGCCATTGATAGTCTTACTGTTAAATTATTGACGTTTTTTAAAAGATTATATTGTTGTTATTGAAATATATTTTAGTGAGTGGGTTCCCTACAGATATGCCGTTAATATCGTGACACAAAACTTGAAAGATCACACAAGACATTCTGACCATATTTACTAAAATGCTCTTTTTACCCCAAAATTCAAATAAATCAACACAAATTTGAGTTTCAGCGTCTTCCCAAGAATTTGGACATAATATCCCTGAAAAGATTTTTGACAAATTTTAATTTTTGCAAAAGTTCTGCTGATTTTCCTGAAAATATGGAACTTTTTTCATACTGACCGGAAGTTGACCAACGATTATAATAAAACACCGGCATAAAATCAGTATGTCTTGAGTGCTGTGTAAAGGGGAATACATGTGTAGCCTTTGACATAGGGCAAAAAGAATTGGCATCCATGTTTTTTTAATTATCATGGATTGCTTAAATAGGCGTTCTGATTTTTAGGGCAATTTGGAAACTACTATTTTGAGGCGTGGACTTTGTAGGTCCGTAAAACTAGTTGAAAAGCAAAAATGTATCGACAAAACGATACGTACTTGTTAAGCAAGATGTGAACTTAATTATTACATTACATTACTTAACTTAATAACTAGAACATTCAGATGTAAACCGTTTAGATATTATACGACAAATAAAATGGGAAGATTAAAGGTAAATGCCTTTTGTATAAGTCATAATAAATACGTTGTGTACAATGCCTGCCTGAAAGTTAGCCAGGGATTATATTTTTACAGATTTAGGGAACACTCTGATATATTTTCCAAAAAACTGATTTTTGGAACTTGGTTCTACATATATTCCTATAATTAAGTCAACAGGTTTTTACACAATTTGGATCACACAAAAACTAAAATCAATTTACACATCATACAACATACTTGAGATTTCCTTGTCCCAAAAACTTAATTAAGATCAATACAAAGTGTCCAGTTTTACGTGACGGTTTTAAGTAGTTACGCATTTGCGTGAACAAAATGCCAGTAAGCATTCCCTAAGATTGCTTAATATTCCAGAAAATCGTACATGTTGACAACACCCCTGGGAGGATTTTCTCAGTAAAACATAAAACCAGCTACCAAATTAATAAACCGTGGGAGTTGGCTTAAAGCAGACTTGTCCTTGAAACAGGATTTGGCTTATTTTTCCCCAATACTGCCAAAATACAATAATCTGACTCTTTCCAGTATTATGAAGAAAAGGTAAACAAGCGAAACAACAAGCCAAAATAAAATGCATTGGTTGAATTTTTTCCAATCTTTTTCAACTAACGTCTGACAACGATAAGATAAGTAAAATTCAAGTTTGTTACAGTCGTGAATACGTATTTCAAAATTTCTTGAGAAATATGTTGAGTTGAAAATTTGTCTGCTAAAATTAAAAGATAGGAACACAAGGTGAAACTGAAGGACCAAAGAGGAAAATATGGTGATCACTTCGACCTTGCTGAAAAAAGATTTGCGTTTTTTATAATTTTTTTAGTGAACTGAGCTATTTTATTTTCTCATCGATTAATCATTTACTATTTTTGCTTTTAAATATTTATAACGCTCAAACCTTGGACACATTTTATTATTAATATTAATTGTGTACTACGATGCAAAGCTGGTACCTTTGATAGTTTGATGCATCCAAAAAAGAAAACATCTCATAAATATTATATTAGCAGTTTGTACACAAGAAATTGTTCATGGATGAACCCTATTATGTCTAAAAATATTCATAGTGGCACTGCATTTTTCCAGACCACACATGTAAGCTATAATAACTGTCAGCTTAAATTGAAACGAATCTTGATTGTTACATTGCTTAATTGTAAAACCTCTTTGAGTTGCTTGTTGAAAGTGTTAAAAATCATAAAATGGGCTTAACATGTCCACTGAACTCATCATGATATAAGTTTATGATTAAACATACAGATACATTGTCTACTTAATGTTCAGGGTGAAAGGCATCGGCTTTAATAAATTATAAGAATGCATGAAAATGCATATTGGCACAGCAAAACAAAAACAAAACTACGGAGACATGACATCCGACTCGCCTAGACATTGAACTTTAAAATTAAAGGTTAAAAATACTGATTCGGTAGACATGCCTAAGATAACGCAGACGTTGTTCTACTTTAGAGAAAATTTCCTCAATTATCTTTGAGACATAAAATATTTGTATGCTTTAAAACTTTATGAAACAACGAATTAAACAAGAAGGAGTTATAAAATATAGCATGAGTGAAGCAGTAATCACATGTTTTGTTCACCTGTGATGATGAGTTAAAAGTTAAATAAGTAAATGAAATTGAGCTAGGGTAAATTAAAACTAAACGCCATGAAACTTTCAAGGAGATTAATCAACTCATTCAGAGTTAATTAGTTTAATTTTATTCATTAAAGAAGAAATCTTTTTGTCAGCTTCGTTCCCGATCTTCTGAAAGCGATAGCGAAGTGTTTAAAAGGTTTCCTGGTTCACAATAAGGGACCACTATGCAAAGTATATCAAACATTCAAGAGATTAAAAATATAATGTTCCGTATCAACAACATATGCAACTGGGCACAAAGAAGACAAATCGTAAAAATAGGTACTTCAAACGATGAAAACCCTCAAATACTTTTTCAAAGCTTTAAGTAAAAACTCGTGTAAACCTTCAATGAACTCCATGTTCAACACAACAGCTACCCGTTGAATAAACTTCAACGTCAAAAGCTTGTCATGAAATGTATTCCCCGTTGACAACACATTTTAAATAATAATGTTATATACGAAATTCATTTAAAAGTACATTTTTTAAAGAACAATTGCAAATATGAGGTTTCCACTGTCTAAATTATGAGTTATGTCTTCCTTCTAGTCACTTTTTCAAGTTTAACTTATTAAACGGATCAAAAGAAAAACTTCAAGTCCACTACATAGATAAAAACTGAGATGTTTTCAATTTAATCTGAAACTAATTTGTTTTCTCGCAGTATATTTTATACGGGTGTTGGTCTAAAGCAAACCAGGATTATAAAGGTAAAAGTATTTAATATCATGGGAATAATCTTCAGTATAAAACATGCTCAGCTGACAATAAATTTAAATTACTATGAAGTATGTTCAGTTTTTTTTAATGGGGAGTTGTGAGTTGTTTTTATCGTCTAACGTGGTTTGGAAATCTTCAATTCTGGATCAGTTTATAGAATTGTTAGCGTCAAACTTCAATCGATGCTTAAATTCATTGTACTCTAGTAGCATTGGACTTTTGTGAGTGATATACAATGCCCATGGTGCCAATTCGAATGAAAGTCTAGTGACCACTCAAGTTCATTTCTTTTGTATGCTTGAGTTGTGCACAAACTACTAATTACTTTTATTTTTCTCATTAGCTCGTCGCCTACAGTGGTTTGTTTCCCTTCCGAACAAGTAAACAACAACCATGGTTTGATGAATCTGTTTACAGGATCATTTATTTTCACAATGTGTTTTTTGTTGCTTAGATCACAGTTTTTGCAATGATTTCACAGATTAACTGTAAATCATTGAGAACACGTAGGTGCTTATTTTCGTTGACGGGCTTATTTTAATTTTAGAATTAGGTCTTGGTTTAACTTTAAAACGTATGTAAAATTGGATAATTGCGACTTGAGAGAAAGTCCCTTGCTTTTGGATAGATATGTCTTGTTTCTTGGTAGTCTAGTCCAGTTTGTATCATACAAACACGCTAAGAAAGGACAAATAATTACTGGTATAAGTAACGAAAATCACACAGAAGCTTGATGGTTGCCAGTTTGGAGAAAGTGAAAGCATTTTGTTAGTATCTAAAGCTAGCTGATCATTTTTCTCTTCACAGTTTTCACGAAATTGGATAGTTTTGGTGCCCTGAAACCGCGAAGTAGTATAAATGTACATACTTTTACCTTAAGCCGGAAACTGAAACCGGTTTCTGTATAGAGAATACTTATATTTCCATGAAACTTACTTCAATGATCAATCTGACTCGCGTATAATTGCAGGTTGCGCTGTTTTCTTTATTTGCTAATACGTGGAGTAAAACCTGTCAAGCTTATATATGTAAACATCATAAATAAGGAAAAGTTTGAGCTCTTGGACGAAGAATAGCCTGAAGTGTAAGGTCATAACTCAAAAAACTATTTTTACTTTCACCCACTTCCATGTACTACAACTACAACAAGTAATACATATTTGTACACCAACTTATTCTAGAGTGACCGCGGGATATTAAATAATAACAAGCTGCAACCAAGAAGGGTCAGCTTTATGTATCGTAATGTTACGGATTTGTACAAGGTCAATAATACGGATTTGTCAAGTATTGGTGAAAAACATTTCATTTTTATTTATACAACTGTCCTACTACCAAATTGAAATCGAGTAAACTTGATAAGTTCGTACCAAAAATTTCAACTACACTTTCCATTTGCTTTCTTTATCACACAAAAAACTTAATGAGTGCACATGAAACAACATTACACAATTGATGATCATGTAATGCATTTTAGAAAGCAAATACATGTCCAGTGTAATTGTCAGAAACAAAAGTGATTGAATATGCTTGTAGAATTTATACCGTACAACTGTTGCGATATTCTAACGGTTTAGTTTATTGGAATAAATTACAAGTGAACTGAATCTCGTCTGAAATGTACACTTTAAGCCGTTACTACTATCTGCGGCACGTTAGCATAATCCGAAAATTCCCACTGGAGGATTAGAATTGTGCGTAGTACAATATAAAACCAAAGTTTTATAAATCTGAACTATTTTTGGAGTAACTACTGTTAGCTTTATTGTCAGCTACCACTTTGTTGAATACAGATATATACATATATAAATATTAATGGTACACGAACAAAAATGTGGTGTGTACAGATATTCTGCAACGAGCAATGTTGAACATAGTTTTGTGGTTCAGAAGAGCACTGTGAAAAGCTTTTTAAATTACAAAACCTCGAATTAGTGTACACAAATGATATAACCCGAAAATGCTGACGATTAACGTATTTTGAGTATTTAAATGATCAATAATTTCCTGAATTTGATTCATTGATATCTCTTAAGACCTTCAAATGCATTATTTTTCGAGCGTTCCCCTACAATTTATAGTTGCTCATTTAACCCATGAGAGAAAAGAATGCAATGAGTACGATATAAATCTATAACACATTTGACAAATACTTGGTATCACTAACCATGAAAACCGTTCGAATTTCAGCAAATGATCGTGATTTGCTGTCCAGCACTTTGTTTTATGGATTTGGGAATTGTGATATATGATATTTCAGAGAATCTTAGCTTTTCACTACTCCACTAGTCAACTTACAGTTGCAAATCGGAAGTAACATAGAAACCAGTCACTCACTTCATCCAGTCTATTCATTAGAGTCAATGTTGTAGTCCGCACATTTTCGGACCATTTTTAGAATAAAAACACCCAATGGTCTTGAGCAAAGCCTAAAATCAATGAAATATTTACCTTGTATTGAAAAATATTAGTGTTGTGTGCTGCTTTGAGCTCTTGGTCCAACTCATTAAGCTTTTGCAATGTTCATTTGTGCAATTGGAGCAGAAGTGAACAAGTAGAAAATTAGGGCAATTCACAGTGGAATGATGTTACTTCTCAAAACCAAGTCAGAATCAATAGAAGTTTATCAGATATCAAATGCTAAAATTTATGTTCAACAATCAACTTCGCTTGGCACAAAATCTTTCATGCACGAATACCTGCTACATAAGTTTTTGTAATGGTAGCATTGACAGCACGAAAATATTTCTACATCTATAAATAATCGTACTTATAGTATAGACTTGCAAGCCTCAAAAAAACCGTATTCATAATTTAAGCTGCACACAATTATTTAAAACTTGTCATAACGAATTTTGTACGATAAAACAAAACGATTTGTGTGTTTAGGGGTACAGGATCCAAAAATGATTACTGCATTGTTTGCAAACAAAGATGAATTCGTAAGGGTGAAATCGAATCCAGAATATTTTTTTCTTTCATTCATACACTGAAAAGCTTTAGTCTATTCTTTATCGTGAATATTTCCATTATTTTGTATTTTGCATGTTAGAAATTCCTAATTCGCTCATTTTCCTTTGTCTTTCTATTTTCTGTAAACAATCTTTGTCTCACAAATATGTTTGTATATATGGAAGTGAAATTGAAAACAAAAACTCATTAAGTAAGTCACACCAACCGCATAATTGGTTTCCGCACAGTTGAGTAATAATGTATACTTGCTTGGAATGAACAGAAATTTTTAAGATATTCCCATCTGTGAAGACTTTTTCAAGCGGGAAGATAAATGATAACTAAAATAACATACTGGTCATTTGTTTGCTCACTTTCAACATCACTATTGTTTTTGAAGTAATTTAAGTGAAAGTTAAATGTACGCAAAAAGCTGTTTTTCTATTTCGGAATACATCAATGTGTAAGCATGTTTTTATTTACTATCACTAGAAAACTCCCTCACTTTTTTGTACTTTTTCATATTGCAGCAAAGTGTAAAGACAACTTTCCTCCTTTAGAAATAAGATTTTCAAACTATTTCTTGTTTTGATTTTCAACTTTAGTCAGTGTATTTGACTTTTTCATGAACTCATTCGTGACTTACTACCTTTCGGTACTTATTCAACAAAGGTCCTTGGAACAAACGCAATAGAGATAAACGAAAAAGTTATTTCGGAATTTAGAATCAAAATTTGTGAGAACTACATTGCATATAATTCTTAAAGCGGCTCTAGTGTTACGCTGTTATTATTAAGTGATATAATACGTTGAACGAACGAATACTCAAAACGTATACATACGTTTTACTTGTGGTTTATTGGGATTTAATCCTTGAAATAATTTAGTCCATAAAACTTTAATTCACCAAAAAAAAGTTACAAGACAGCTCTTTTTATTTTACCAATACCTTTTGCCTTGATTTGAAGATGGGTCTACACATTTTTGTTCAGTTCAATCAATATTTCTCTCGGTTATGTAGGCTGCTATACTAAACAACGTTCAAAGTGTTTCAGCATTCTGAATATATTTCACGCTAAGACAACACTGCTAGTATTGATAAGAAACTTTATAGCTTAATGACCATTTTATGATCACATTAGCATACTTTTCAGAAATATGTAATGGTAAGCTTGCATCTCTAAACTGCATATAGAAAGGGGTCACTAGTTCTAAATGGAGTTCTCGTTAGTACACATTCTATTCTTGTCGATATTCAATTTAAATGCCATTCATCCTTATCTGTGCAGACCAACTGGTTGGATAAAAAACATTGTTCTCTGAGTTTTTGAGCTCCATGTTTCAAGTCGAAATTTTGCAAACAAAAAAATCTACATTGGCTCGGGAAAAGAAAGAGAAATGTCCTTCCGGTTTCCATGCATATGGTATCAGATGAATTGTCCATCGACACCACTTTAACTTATATCATTGTACATTGAACCAAAACAGTTTTTGAATTCATGTGGTTAGTAAACCGTGGTCAATATTGGTGATATACATTCTTCATTGTCCCAGAATAGGCAAGCTACGTGTTGTGATATGTTTATCTTAATCGAAATCTGGAGCTGGGGAATTTCGTACATGAAACCTGATGGTAAATTCTATCGAAACTATTCAATGGTGCTCTAGTTTTTGAAAATAATCATCAACTACATGCGTATGTCTAGATTTTGGCATTGTTCTGAATATTTCAGTATTTTTTTGGATTCATAGTTGCGTTTTTAATGTGTCTGTTGCATTAGATCTCGAAAGTGATCATCACTCCATGTACTATTATTTTATACATAAAACATTCATGAAATAGCGGATGGGTTTCTCTGAGTAGAAAAATATTTTACATGAAAACGTTCGAATGAAATTTCTTATTTACCAGGTAAACAGGTATTTTGGATATTGTGGCTCATCTTTTGTGCGGAATTCTTATATTGAAGGGAAAAACGAAGAAAATAAGCTTTATGATCTTGTCATTTGTTTTACCTTACAAGTATTCGATCTAGTTTAGTGCCACTGTACTACTTAGCTTGATGACTAATGCTCGTCAAAATTGCTGTAGATTTCTTCTTTCAGTACAGATCATTTATTAGATTTTTGAGATCTAACAAAACTGTTTAGCTTTGTGTCATTTGTTTCCAGAGGAAAACAAAAATGACATTGATAGAATTTTATGGAAATGCTTGGAAATAGCAATTACTTTTCCTTACGAACAAGTGCCCGTCAATTCATTATTTATACTTAAAGCGAATCACCGTTGATTCAATTAACGCTTACGTTCTACTGCTAGATTTTTAGTTAAAAACCGGTACGTTTCAGAGGGGCCCATTGAATAATTTAAAACCTCATCAATCCAATTTATTTGTAAAAACGTACACAACTGGTAAGTATAAGTTTACACGAAACTCAAACTAACAAAGCTACAAACACAGTCTTCCTAGTTGCGAGTTTGTAAAATATTTAACGAAGTTTGCTGTATTTTTTAACCGATTGACAGAAAAAGAAAAAAACATTGGTTGAGTACTTTTGCCAGGAAAACTGATCAAGCTTTTCATGCTCTGACCAGTTCAATCAAATATTTACTGCTTGGTTCTACACTTGACTAAAAACATGTGTAACGGGACAGGTCATATTTTGAATTTCAAGCTATCAATTAACGGGGCACACCATTTAACGC
>JAQFXM010003584.1:0-19733 GCA_034693345.1 Entomobrya multifasciata
TATGACTATGGGTGATTTAGCTAATACATGACCATGGTAAAGCGGGAAAATTCAAAGCTTCATAACTTTGTAATACCTGGCCATGGAGTAAAACGGTTTGGCAGTTAATAATCTTTTATTAATAAGTTACTATGGCCGGAGTATGAAGCAGATCTGTTAAAATAGGTTGAAGTGCTCTCCTCGTAAGTACCTGTGCAAAAGTCAATTCAAAAAAATATCCACCTCATTGCATAAATCAAGCATGTTTTTGTTCTTGTTCTCCAGAGTCCGTAATCTGTTTGCAGGGGAGAGGACGCAACCATTTATTTAGAAAATTTATCATTACTACTTAGCTCTCCAAACCCAAAACACAGTGTGCCGCTGTCGCGGTTAACGAAATGGAGTAGTTGAAATATGATATGGTGGAGCGAAAAATGTGATGCATTCAATAAAGGTGCAAATGAAATGAAAATCTTTGCAGGATTAATGATTCGGAACATGAGAAAGTCAATATATGTGACTATTTGACACTCCAATCCAAAGTCCATACATTTGTGCCTGGAACGTTTTCCTTGCACAATTTATTAGGCAAGAGGTTGGAATACTATTATATTGTCAAAGGTAAAATATACGATATGATTGGCAATCAGAAAGTATTTTCACAAGAAAACTGTCAAACAAAAGTAATATTAACGAATAAATAATCAATATAAATAACAAATGAAGGACAAAGCTGGCTTATTTCCCAATGAAAAAACCTAAAAGTTTCATGATGCCAAAGCTACTATAGAACAGCATGAATAATGTTGCGATCATGATCACATCATTGCATTACCGAGAACGTAAGATTCCCAAATAAGAAGCGTACACACATATTTTGTTGCTAGAGTGGGGAAAGAAATCATAATGTAAAAAATTAAAATCGCATCTAAATTGGAAAGTACCTTTCTAATATTGACCCATTCAATTCAATTGTGCTCATTTAGTTTGCAATGGAAAAATACATTTACGGTTCCTTGAAAATTCAACCTCTTGTGACAGTATGTACCTTGGAAAGTCTAGTTTGCGGTGTTGGTTAACTGATGAACGAGCGAATGCGTACTGAACACTTAATTGCGCAATGAATAATTTTTGATAGTTCGATGCCCCCAATAATGTAATGTATTTAGTACGGCAGGTAGAACAATCAATTTTTTAATCGGTACAGTTTGTAATCTATTACAAATTTGTATAATTGTGTGACCTCAAGCCGACTTGAGATCGTCCATCAACGAGAAAATGATATAAAGGGAGGAAGGACTAATAATTAGATTTCACCTTGTTACGACTACTTTTCAGAATAAAATCCGGTACAACATGAATAATTTTTTTGATAGATCAATTTTATAATCCGGTAGAAATTTCGACATTTATATATTTTATCATAAATTATTTTTAAGCAGATTTTTGTTATCATGATGGTTGTAAACATGAAGCAGATGTTGCTGTCAATTTTTGATACGTTTGACATTTAATCAATGATGGTTTACCAAATTATTCTTACTAAAGTGAATAATTTGTTTAGTACTTAATAATACAGCGTTGTACATCGAAAAAACAAACTCATTGTTTGTTTAAATGATTTTTGAGACAGGCGAACAATTTTGTTGGAATGGATTCATGCAAAAAGGCTTTTAATGCTGGAAAAACTACATACCCACTAGTCTAAGGTTGCAGTTAACAATCAAAAATATTCAATACAGAGAATAAAATATTCACTCTTAAATAAAAAAAGTTGAGAGTGAAATTATTTAAATAAACTACATTTATTCTCAGAATGCACACGTAGTCAACATGTTATGCCCTATTAGATTAGACAGTATGATGATGTGAAGGCGGACGTTGCATTGATAACAATGACAAGAAAAGAATTATGTGTTTGTAACAATGTTGCAAAACACAATGAAATAAAAACTAAAGTGTCTTCAAGGTCTTTTGGAATTTTGAGAAAAATCTGATTAGTTTAAAATGCGATAATGATGAGTATAATTCATGAATTCGGGTAAAGTACGCGTTATGACTATTATATTGGAACATTGTCCGTAATTGTATATTTTGAAAATTTCACAAGACAGCTTGGCACTTTAAACTATTCCACTAAAATAATTACAAAAAATATTTAGACTAACAAACAAACGAGCAAATCACAACATAATAGTGCATTACTAACTTTTTTGTCGCTAGTGATGGTAATGATGCACTGTTCACATTCGATGCGATAATGATGTTGATTATAGCGATTGTACTAGGTGCGATGATGAAATAAAGTTTTTCTGTAGGAGGAAATGCTCTCATGAATGCGTGCGTATAATTTTTATACTCGAGATATTTAACGATTTTGCACAATCAATACTACTTTTATAAGTGACATGAGCATAATAGATTTGATGGTGAAATGCATCTGAGAAATGCTCATAAATAAATTTTTTATAGTATTAAATTCGAATAATGGTACTCATATCGATATTTTACTACTTTTAATTTATTTATTTATGACAGATCAGATCGTCTCATATCTTGTAAAAATCAAAATGAATGGAAATTGGAGTACACATTTGCATGAGCAAAGACAACTGAGGAGCGTCTCAAGGTACCCCATTACACCAAACTACTGCGAACTGCTCCGTCACGTAGACATATAACAAAAATTGGATGAGCGAAAAGATAAGTAGTGAATTTAAAAGACAAAATACAGATACGAATTATTGAGTAACCCAAACAATGAATTTTTCGAATAGGCATTGGTGTTTCAAGTCAAACAATACGATGATACATAAATGTATCTTCAGGTACTAAAACTTTGAAATTTTCTTTGAAAGAAAACAGGTCAGAATACACAGAGAACAGGAAAGAGTGAAATTGATTGCACATTTTCAAAGCAAATTTGTTTCCTCCAGCGTTAGCTAGATGCTATCGGTAAAAATCTTCAATATAATGTCCTTGGTATGATAAGACAAGAAACGTGTGTCCAATAACTAAAATTTAGATGGTTCAATCCATTTTTAATAATCGAATTTAATATTTAACGCAGTACAAATTTTTTTTATAATGTTAAATGTGCACTACTATATTTTATATATACCTATATGACTGGATGCGCTACTCCTTTCATACGGAAGAAAATTCCACTTGAAAAACAAGGATGTTTCTAAGAATTCATGCCCATCTAATTTCTCAACAGCTACAAAGAACTGAAACCAGAACTGATTTTAATCAGTAGACGAACAGTTTGACAGAAATCAGTTTACGTTTTCATACTTTTGGATAGGTAACGACAGTTGCTTAATTTGACAAAATGGTAAAGCGCCATAAATAACAAATACATAATTCAATGTATCATGTGCCATTTATGTATACACATAGTAATATTAAGTAAGTATTATATTAAAGTACTTAAATATTTCGAAATATAGCATTTTTCGGAGATTCAAAGAAATTTAACAAATATATGTTTTAGAGGTTTTTCATTGTGAAACTACACTGCTAAGATCTCTTCAGTTGATTAAAATCTTGCTACTAGATACGTATTTCAAACTTTTTGTTTTCTTGTAATTTTCTTGAATAAATTAATGTCATAAGTCATAATGAGTTTTTAAGATGTTATAAACTTGGAACAACAACCTAAAGTAGTATTTAAACTATACGTATTATTGTTCCAAAGAATAGCACGTGAAAAGATCAAAATCGACGTATATTTAGGTGTAAATTTAGTATATTTAATCTAATTGCACAATATCATATACTTGATGCTCTAATAAATGGTAAAATCTATTTTTTGTTTACGTAGTATTAAACGTTTATTGTAATTTCACACTAAACTTTTCCCAGCATCGCAGCTGCATCAAGGAAACCTATTTTCTTAAACACGTGAGATATCATAAGTCTGACAAGTTGACAAATAACTTAGTACCAGTATCTAAATTCTGCTTAAAGAAGAAATTATTAGCATATTATGTTGTAATTGTTATCCAATATTTAATCATCAGTGACACTATTCTTTTCACCAGAAAATTGTCCAGTTGAACAAAATCATTGGCGCACGTACTAAACGTGTTCCTGGTTCCTAGACATAATAACATGTGCATAACTTGTGTCAGTGTCGGTGGTTTTGATTTATTCAATGCAAACGAGTGAAAATGTATAATGCATTTAAAAACCATTGGGATCACCCGACAATTTTTTTGCGTCATGTTTTGCGCAACAAAAAATTAAAAAGCACCTTTAGATCAATATAATTCGACAAATGATATTAAAGCATCAAATCGTATTACAACGAAAAAATATTCCAATTATTATGTACATATCCCCAATCATTAGCATATTAGTACATTGTTGTTATTTTGAAAGGTCGGTTGTCGAGTCGGTTGTACAAAATTTATGCTATTGTCGCATTTTTTCTTTTAGCGCGGTCATTGCAGTGCATTTCCACTTGAAATTTATTGTTAAGTAGCCTGGTCTGGTCGGTTCATTTTATCAGATCTAACTAATCATTTTCTGTTACTACTACATGAACTTGAGTTGCATTGATGTACCTATCATCAATGTTTTTTTCCGCTTCAACCTATCAAACGAAATTGTAAAACCCATTTTTTCTACGCCTGTCAGTAGATTGATTATTCAACGGACATTCTGATAAAATATTGATGCTTAATGATGAAAAGAACCCATTATGTTTTTGTTTAAGTTCTAGAATTGAAGCAATATCGCTAATATTGATAATAACCATTATTCTATCCTGGAGCAACAATCATTTATTCCCTTACGAACCTTTTATCAATAAAATTTTTCATTGGGACACGTCCATGGTCAGGGCCACCAACCCATTATATTTATTTGTATGGTTTTTTGCTATGAAAGGTAAGGTACCAACAACGGCAGGACCGTGCAAAAAATCTTACGTAAGAAGTGGACAAAAAACATATCAATATGCACAGTGGAATTTTCCTACATTTCTTCATGCAATAAAGTATTACGTTGAAATGATAAAACATTTCCACTAAAATTTACCTTTATACAGAATACAGATTCATCAGTAAATTTGAAAGGAAATCAAATCAGTGCCTAAAAGTATGATAAACAATATTTCACGGTCACCTTCAATTCTGTTCCTATTGTATAAGCGCAAGGTAAAATGCACCTGGTCGTAAAGGAGAGAACGCTAATGATAAACCTGTAGTTCAAAAATCAATAAATTCTAGCGAGTCAATGTTTGTAATGATAGTGATGATGAATGTTGTGAATGGCAAGTTGTGAATGAAGCATGAAAAATTGATCGAAAATTTTACGTCCCATTCCGGTCCTATATGCATGGTACCTTAGTATTCTGAAGCAAATAAAATCAGAGTTTCTCAAAAATACTAAGAAAGTGTAAAGATGTGATAAAGTGTACATTACGTTGAACATCTTTGACATTAAAATATAACGAAAACTACATCAACCACCTTTTTTACATGTATTTCCCTGTGTTCGTTACCAGTAAAGATCATGGTCCATGGCTTGCGTCAAAAATGAGCTGGAAATGTTTGCTTGTTATCCAAGTAATCGTGTTTGATAGAAAATACGTGCCCAAATATTAAGAAAATTGTGTAATGACTTGTACTCCTGTAATGTTCACCTTTTTTGTCCAAGTCAACTAACAAAAATAATTATTTTAGCAGCTTCAATGAAGCGAGACGGGACATTTCATCTTTGTAGCACAAAAATAAATGTTTTTTGCTGACAGCACCAACACCATCAACGACTCAAGTTCTTTTGTCGTTTACATTATATGAGGTAGTGGGTTTGGCTGCAAAGCTGCTGTGGAATGTGCTTTATTCCAATCATAATGATCTCTGTCCTTTATTGAGAAAAAAACCATCACAGAAGCATAAACACTACCAGATTTCCAGCACTACCTACCTTAAAACGATTATATGCTACAGGTGTGTTCATCTTCGAAGCTATATACATATCGGTAATATATGCAAGCACACTTGTGCAACGATTCCAGAATGTCTGGAGAATTGATTTCGTCTTTTTGTCCAAAAAATAACAAAAAAGGAACATTGCCATGCATCTATCTTATTTTTCTTTTTATCACATCTTCTTGAAGTTTTGACAAAAGATTCGCTTTTTCTTGACTTTTTCCAATAATAAATTTCCTGAACATTTGGTTTCCTTTGGTATAACACCTAAAATGTGTGCTGGCATATTGATGATGGAATACAACATATTTCGTTACCTGTAGGTTTTCTTTGACAATGTAGCCGTTCATCACTACCACACCATTATCTTATCGAATGGACTTTTATTTTTTGGAGAAAAAGTAAGGAATTCTGTATTCATGAAAACGTTAGAATTGAAAAATTGAATAATGGAAGTGATTGTTGTATGTAACATGACCAGGTTGACCATAGTTTAAAAATATGTACAGGTATTTTTTGTGCAATACAATGGCGTTCCTTGTCCTGTATATTAACTAGAACGTAGAAATGAGCAAAAAACAATCAGGTTTATTTTTGCTTGTGTAACCGAAATAGGGCCTTTGGATTTTTCTTGATCAGAGTTGTTTTTCAACGTTTTTGGTATCTCAGATGAAGTCTATACCTGTATTGTTAACTATACGTTTCGGAATTTGGACTGTGGTTAAGCCTGTATGCATGTGTTTACCCATTCCGCAAACCTAAGTTTGACAACTTGGTTTTTGCCGTTTTAGGTTTATGTAATGTTAATGATTTTGTAAAAATGCGGGTATGAGAATAAAGGCTACATTGATAAAGGAATGAAAAAGGTCAGTCTTGCCCTCTTACATATTCGTAAGGGCTAGTTGGTATTGTCCGGTGAAAATGTGGTAGCCTGATAGTTCCCTACCTAAATAAATACAGTCGCATTTTAAAAACATGCTTGCTAGCCGACGAGAATGAATAAAGGGTCACATTGTCTTTTTATCATTCACAACAATGATTCATTCATATCGCATCACAATTTTCTTTGATATTTTCTGTCTCTTTCTAAGTCCTTTTTTCTCAATTCGAAGGGTTACTTTTTTCTCCTTTCTTTCTTTTCATTCATACCATTCTTACTTCGTACGTGTAAAACCACTTGCTTACTTTATACCTATATACCGTCCATATAATGTATGCATGCTGGTAAAAATAGCCAATATACCACTTTACCAGTCTAGTCAACCTGATAAAATAAAAATATTCAATAAAGCAGCCGTAACAACTCGGACAAGCCAGATGTGCAAGAAGAGCAACAAGTCAACTTCTCAGGTATTTAAATCAAGACTTTGACTTGAGTGAAAAAAACATGAACGGGTTTCATTGTTGAATACTTGTCGGTTTTCCGAGTGATGTCAATGATGACTCATTTCGTATTATTTGGACATGGACAGCCACTGGACTTTTGAAGTAATCATAAATCCTGTATTGAAAACCATCTTGGTTCATCCTGGCCTGGTTTTGTGTAAATAGGTGCCACGACTTTTCGCTTTGAAAATGGAGCCTACAAGTTTCATGTCACGTTTAAAAATTTTACGACTCTTTTTCATCTGCGGTAAAATACTCTAAAGTTTCTTTCTCTTTGTTGTTTACCTGCACTATTAATAGAAATAAAATGAAACCTTGAAATTCTTTGGTTGTTCGACTATCATATATATATTCTTTTTTAACATTGGATCATTGGTCAGAACATGTACACATGCAAAGCCTCCTTTTATAGAGCATAAACGGTACTCTTGCGGAGCGTCATAATAATATCTATTTACAAATACGCATCTTAAATTTTGCTTGGACAAATCCTATTGTCCAGCAAGTCAATTTCTAACACCATACCATCTGCAGAAAAAGATGGTGTCACTTTACACAGAGGCATCGCATCATTGATGAAATTGAAATGAGTGGCTTAGTGTTACTTGACTGATGTAATAAGTCAAGCAAATTTAAAAGATCTTCTACATTTATTTATTGTCAACCACACTGAATGGACATAAAAACCGTTTTACAATACAACAATGTAGAATATTAAAACTGCTCGTAAAGTTGCTTACATGTACACACATGTAGGGGATTACGCAATTTTATTTTGTCGTAGAATAATTGAATCTTTTTGAAGTAACAAGCCATCAAAACGACGTGATCAACTTGACTGTAGAGCCAGCTTATGAAAAGAACTATACCGTCACTATTAAAGCAATATAATATTCTGCAGATAAACCAGATTGAAGCAATAAACCACACATAGCATTACACATACCAAAACATTATCACGCATGAAAACTATTATAAAATTTGTCATTCCATAAGCATGAAATCATCTTTGAGTACACAAACGAAACAGAACTATTTTAGATATTTCATTTAACAAATTTCCTTTCAAGAAACTTTCACAATTCGTGTTCTTATTGCTCGTTTATGCTGAGGAGATGATCTGGAGCAAAGATTTCTCATGTTCCATCATGCATGTCGACATAATCTGGTTTAAATGTAAAAAACGAAAGTTAAAAAAATGTGAGTTGGTGTGGCGTGGGGTACCTATTTTGTTTTGTTTGATAAATAAATAATTTTAAAATTGCATCATCAGAGAGCAACAGGAGCCATACTGAATGCCACCAGACGTTTTCTTTTAAGACGATGAGAAGAGATGATGAAAGCAAGTAAATATGTTGTTTGGTTATGCTTATGCAGATACTTAATATATTTTAAGCTTCTTTCAAAGGGATTTCCGGAACTATGCAATATGAAGAAACAGGCTCATATGAAGGGAATAATTAACCATTGAGATCCAGTAAAAACTAAATTATATGTATATACACATGTGGAGTTTCTTTTGCAATCAAACTTTAAGCAAAATAACATGACATTTCGTTTGGGTGGACGTGACCTCTTCTGTATGACTTGGTAATGATGATAATGATTGATACGTTGACATTTTCCAGCAAAAAATTTAAAATTTTGCCGACATATCGTTATCGGAATAAGGCAAGTGAACTCTAGAATCTTTGGTAAAAATCTACTTTTTTAATATTAAATTTGCATATAAACATTGTCGGGTGAGTCATGTTAGATGCATGTAGCATTTTTCACATTTCTAGACAAAGACCTGTGTTTATTGCCCTAACTATAATCCTTTTTGTCCCAAAAGTGTTATTGTATCAGACAGGATATTTTTATTATCTCAAAACCCGAAAGCATCTCTTTCCGACCACCGACCTTCGCACCTTTCGCTTCCATTCTGTCCTGACATTTCACACCATGCACCATGAGTTCAAATCAAAATATATGATTCTACTACCATTCATTTCATATACATATACCTAAATATTATCTATATGTACCATGTGCACAACCACATCATGAACACTACAAGAAACAACAAGAGTTCATAAAACTGTCAATCGTCAAAAACATGTTTTGTATCGCGGAGCAAGAAATAAGTTGGATTTTGAGGATTAAGACTTAAAAACGGATTTTTGACAAGTCAGGTAGCATTATGAGGAGTGATATTGATTATCATGTTTTGTTTAAAAAAGTGCTGGTGCAATGCAATATATGAACGAGGTGCATTTTTTATCTTAGCTTAGCAAGTTTACTTTTGTACATTTTCCATATACCATTTTTGCTTAGACCATACTGACTACTGACAATGAATTGAATTTGGATGAAAGGATCCATTGATTCATTATTAAAGAATAGAACATTCCAGCATTCTACTTTTTTCTGTTCTCACTGTCTCCCATTTTATTACTTAATCAAAATGACAGAGTTGATGATAAAATTATTATTTTTTCGGTTGATTATTTCGGATCTTTGGATTTTTTTGGGATAAAAACAGCAACGCGATACCAGAAAAAAGAAAACTTTAAAACGAAAAAAGTTTTAAATGAGTCATTCCCGTCTCGTCTATAAGCTTAATGTTTGCTACGTTCCGCAGTTGAGTTGACAGTTATGCCCCACTCACCGACCGTATGCACTTTACGCATTAACACATTAAAACACATATTTTCTCACGATTTCTTACAAAGCATGTATTAGAAAAGCAGATATATTAACTGTTTACATTTTACATTACAATGCCCAAAAAAATCTAAAAATATGCTTCATATGACTAATACCTTATGACCATCACACCAACAATGCCACTACGTTCTTTTGTCATGCATACTTTACTGAATGGGAGAAGAAAGAATTTTTGGTGGTTTTACGGACTTTTTTATATTCTCTCACTTCTTAACTGTTTTCAACATTATCATGAAAAGTAAAACTTGCTGAGTTCAACAAAAATACGTTTTTGGGGATATAATACATTAATTATTTTGTTCGTTTTGCGTTTGTACTCATTTGCTTGTTTACATTGTTATTAATGTACATTTAGCATTAGTACAACGTGCCCAGTAAAATATGTAGTCAGTCAGTATTTTATTGCTGTCAGTTTTTTTCTCTTCATCTTTCGAATTCTGATGCAGGTATTTATGTACATGTATAGGCATTCTATTTATGTGTTAAAGATGGGTGAAATGAAATAATGTATCATTCTTTTTTAGCAGTGCCGGTGTGTTATTCTGTCATGTCGAATTCTTCCCGTCATAAATAAATAGATGAGAGCCTTTAAAAGTACTTAAAGAGTACTCAATTCCCAGATTTAACATCATTTTCAGCCAAAAAGTAACCATTTTTCCTGATTCCTCAATCTGCACTTTAGAAATATAATATTGTAAGCTGCATACTTTTTTCACGAAATTTTTATGATTTTCCTCTTCTATGAGCATGTTTTTCTCACCAAGAAAGCAAAACAAGTAATAATGATGATGGGGTAGCATGAAAGGAGCAATCCATCTATATCCAAAGCTTTTTTTTTCAGAAAAAGGAAGAAAATAAAAGTATTTTTGGACAGCAAAAAATAAAGCTCGATATTATGTATTAGCATTTCAATAGATAAGTGAGCAAACACAGTAAAAGAGAGAAAAAAATCGGATGAAAGGAAAAAATGGGAAAGGGAGGGAAATAAAAGAGGAGGATTTTTGTGAGTTGCGAAATGTTAGCAATTTTATGACCCTTTAACTCACACGCACCATTCGTGATGGAATTATGATGATCACAAAAAAATACATACAAGTACGTTTCAGTTGTCACTTTTAAAATATTATGTCTCTGTACTACCATCACCGTCGTCACTTTCATGTCCTGTCTAGCATTTATATATTCTCTCAGAATGTGACCACTGGTTTTAATGGCGGTTTCCCGCAGGTTGGCGTTTAAGCATAAAAATTGTTTTCGAAAGAAAGGAGTCAAAGTTGCTTTCAAAGTAGCAAAAAAATAAAGAGAAAAACTATCACTTAAAAATCCATCACCAAGATCAATGATGTGCGACTGTCGATGTTATACTTTTCTGTTATTATAATGAAAACCTAGTATAGACATTTTCTTCCCTAAACTATATTACACTTGTGTGAATTCCGCATGCATTCATTTAACATATTTTCGACCAGAGTTTGTGCTTTCGTTTTTATGATCCTTCTTAACTTTCATTTTGCATCATTTGCTCAACCAAAAGTGACATTTTTATTTGCTCTTCCTTGAGGAAACGTATCATCAACATAATAATTGTACATGCAATATGCGATGCGGGTCCAACTGCTAGCCAGTCGCGAGGAAGTAGTTTGATGGTAGGGATTTCTAAAGGAATTACCCGTCCGTCTGGTTTTGTAGGTTGATCCAGTTCCGATGCTATTTTTACTGGTGGTGCCAGTGGAGCTTCATTTGATGTGCTCGTCATCACCATCACCTTTTTCTCCACCGCCATCACCATTATTATTACACTATTGAGATTTGATGGAACTGCGTAAAAAGTGGAAGCTTTTTTTAAAAACTTGTTCAAATTTACAACGAAGAAAATGAGGAAAAGTCTGACATTTACCCTTTCTAGATGTCATACAAACAGTACAAAGTACAAAAGCAAAATAAAACACTTATTCATAATGTTCTTATATTTATTTGCGTAGAAAATTCCTACGGATGTTCACACTTTTGATTTTTATTTGCTTTCCGAACTGTCTCATTCTCAAGGAGAAACCAATAATGATCGAAATCACCACCACCCTCCACCCCAAAAAAAGAGCCAGTCAAAACATTTAAGCACTCCGAGACAGCCGTTATGTTTTGTGCTGTACGACGGTGTACGTGTCAAAAATCGATCATTAAGCATACATTTTCCTCAAAGTACATCGTAAAAAAACGGTGGAATTATTATGACCAGAGTTTTCAAAAACACACTTGTGGGTATTTTTCCGAAAAATATCTTGTCAACAACCACCGTTGGTTTTAAGCAATAAACACGGTGAAGCACTAGACGTGATAGTAAAACTGTATACATATAGAAGCTGGTGCATTATGATAAAAATCATGCCTACTGTAATCATGTAGCACACTAATATTTTTCATTTTTAAGGAAAACATTTTACAATTCGAAGAGTAGAAATGGTGTAAAGAATACATAAATGTCCGACAGTTATCATCATTATACCTCTTCTCTGAGAAATGCTTTTAATGTACCGACCGATGTCACAATGATGACGTGAAAAGCTGTCTCGCTGATGGCTTGTCTTGTCAAAAGTGACATTCACAAATATTTTTCACAAATTATTTATGTTCGTGTTTTGATCATTGATTATAGTTGTATATCAATTCCCTCTGCTTTCAATGAACTCTCATTTAGTGTTGGATAATATTGCATTTTGCGAGTATTTTTTTCTTCAAAAAATATTTTGATTCATGGTGTTTTTGGTACTGATTTTCATTTTCAATGAAACAATAAAAAATATTTAGAACAGGTCATTCGTCCCATTACCTTTTCTCAATTAGATTATTGTCAAGAATTGAATTACGCAAGACATAAATGCAAGGTGGTTAACCTGCAGTACAACAGAATGCGTGTGACAGTGTAATTGAACTTGCATTTGTTAGGGATCAAAATAAAACCATAGGTATTATTATTTTGAAGATATGTTTAACGAAATAACTAAAAGAATCTTGCATAAATTAATTGCATTATTTCGCCCCAACCACACCAACAAACTTATATTCTACTTTGTCGTGAATGACATAGCAGTAATTTGGCAGATTAAAGATTGATAAAATTAATAGTTTGGGCTTTTTAGATGGTATTGTCCTGTTTAGGTTTTGACCAAACCAGCCGATTATTTTTCTAAATAGATCAGCTCAATGATTTGATTTCATCCCGTTGCTCTCCTTAACTGCTTAATTTGTAGAGAAAGTGTGCATTTATTGTGGTGCTCGTGCAAATTGATAGGTACTTATATTTACGCATTAATCTTTAAGACATGTTATTTTATGCAATCCAACTTCAGCTGCAATGAAAAAGCCACCACGATAACGCTCCGCTAGTTTGATGACCAGATATGATGATTGCTGAGATGTTGAAATCCTTTGAAGTTACAATCACGAAGAAAACTCACGTGAACTGTGGTCTGGTATGCACAAAATATGCGAAAGGGATTTATGGTGCATTTAACTTGGATGATTCAGATCTTGTTGTTGTGATTGAATAAAAGCATGGTTTGCAATTGCAGTTTAGAGTAAGGTACATGGTACATAAAATTGGTTTTGATTAGATAATGGGAAGATAATATGTTTTAAAGTTTATTAACACGATAAGTTTCGAAATATCCGTCTTAACTCATAGAAATAGTTTGCAAACTTACTATTTTATATAGGTGATCCATATACTAAAAACATTGTTCCATTTCATAATCTTATATTGTAGAAATTTCGGTCAAGTTATAAATTGTATACTAACCAACGTTGTTCAAAATATGATTTTAGCATAGGTTTAAACAAATTCACTAAGAGAAAAGGATGGCACACTTGTGTCAACAAAATAAAAAATGTATAAATCTGCGTGTATCCTACTTAGGGTTTTTCTTCTCGGTATAAACCAAACCAAAGTAGAAGTATTTTTATATGTGTGTGGGCAGAACAATAAATGGGTATTGGTATCCGTGTAGAAATCCTCGCAGCTCTAAACAAACAGGAAGGACCGCACTGTCATAATATGGAAGCTGTAATAAATTCAATGAAGGAAAAAGAATGACTCTTCCTTGTCTCATAAAGTCGTAATGATGAGATGAGTAGTAGAATCTTTAAAACCGTTTCAGGCCATTTACGCGAATCAGGAAAAATAAATGGGTATCTTTGTAAAAATGCGATTGTGTGTTAAACACACAGGAAGCCAAAAAGTTTTGTATAGGAGTAACTGTATAATAAAAAAGGAAGTCGGGGCAGTGATGAAAAAAGGAAAGTAGGCAACTTAGTTGATGTAACATAACTTCGTACCTACCCACTGAATTTCGTTTATCATCAGGGTTGTCCATGACCAAGGTAAAGGTAATGTTTTTATGACAATAAATTAGTTCTTATGGGTTTCTTAATGCAGTTACCATTCATAAAAAATGCCAGTGTGATGGCAAATGGGCCATGAATTGAAGAAATTCCTTTGAAATCAATAATCAAAGATGTGGTGCAAAGTGAACAAAATAATGCGGCTATCTGCCAGCAGCAAAAAGTTGCATTCTGTCTTGCGGTACCATCAACTAACTTAAAGACTTTTTATCCTAAGGAATTCGGAGTTGAATTTCGTGCGGACTAATAATGATGAAGGCAGGATATATTAGAAATGGTACATTAGCAAAGGAATCATCACTTGACTTTTTCATTTGAAAAATGAACATGTTGGACTGGTTATCATCATGAGCTGTGATGAATATAGTGCAGCCTAACTTCTGGAATTACTAATAACGTTAAATCCTTCTCAGAGAGAGCATCCATCAATCGTGACTGTGACCGACTGGATAAAATTTTTGTACGTTATGCGTCATTCTATAGTAAACCCGACCAAACAAGTTTACTAATATGGAATAAGCTATAACGATCATTTAGAAAGAGATCATACGTCACCCTTTTCTATTTCGCTCTACCACCATACCAACTACCAACTCTAGCCTTTTTGCCTTCTATCCGCCTCTACCAACACCTTCATTCATTCATCTCTGATTACAAATCTTAGAGTCGCATTTCACACTTTTTATAGAAGTTACATACCTAACCCCAAACATGTTGCCATTTATTATCTGTCCGGTGGTGGTGTGGTGATCCGATCTCGTGATCTGATGAAATAATGGGGATCAATAGAATAAGAATAGAAACCTGCCTTAACGGCTTAAAAAACTGCTGTGCAAATGCCATCAAACTTGATACGCACTCTGTCAGAGAAATATGTGCCACATGCGTACAATTTTAGATTTCATTTTTTATAAATATAAGAATGCTGCAAGCAGTAAAATCAGTAGTTATTAACATTGGTCGTTATTATGAATGAATTATTGGTGAATGTTACTTAAGTACTTTTAAAAAAATAGTATCATTTGTCAATGAATGGAGTAAGTGAACAAACAGGAGCACAGAAGCATGGTGTAGAGACCTAGATTTAGGGTCACATAACAAGTCATCATATCCATAACCATATATTGTTGTTATTGTTAAAAAATAGTTATTTGAAGCCTTTGGTAGAGTATTCTTTTTTTCTGTTGCAGCTTGAGCTTTAGTTGGAATTTTAGAGAATAAAAAACTACTCTCTACACTCACCCTCTTCCACCCCCGCTGCATAATAAAGTTAACGGGCACATTTTCTGCATATTATTTTACTTCTGGTAAAAAACAACCTTTTAAAATACGTACATGATAATAATGATGGGTTTATATTTAAAACTTATATGGTCTTATATAACCCATCTTTTCTGGTTTGATAAGCGTGCAACTTAAAACCGCAGAAATGTTTTTTAAAACGAGAAGATTCATTTTCTTTAACAAGAACGACGGTTCTTGTTCAGTTTTTTATAAAGCTCACATGCCGCGAGAGAGAAAGAGCCGACTGCCGACTTTTCTCCTTGTAATGATAATATATTACAACAACACAAGTGAGTTAAGAGCAAAGCAGTGTCACTTTTTAAAAAATCATATTAACACGCTTGAAACCATTCACATTGCTTGTGCTTTAACTAAAGTATAGTGAGCAGGTCAGGATTTTTTTCTTTCTTATTTTCCACCCGCACCACACCACCGCCAACAAATGTGACACTCGGCATTATTCTACAAAAGGAATGTATCGGTTTAAAAAATTTGTTTGAAACCCGGTCAAATAGAAAACATCCGCAGATACTATTTCTTCGTCTTTTAAAAAATATATGCGTTGTGTTTAACATACCATATTGATTAAGTACCAAAAAGAAGGTGGAGGTTTATGGATAATTCTTGCCGGTTTTTTATTTTTATTATTATGTATGATGCGTTCATTATTATTGGCTTATTGTTACTTTTCGAGCATTGATGCATATGGAAAAAGTAGAATGACCGTGAAGCACATAGACATGCCCTTACATAACAACACACGAGCAAAACCTGAAATCTGGAATGAAAAAAATGATGCAATGGCTCTTCTACATCTGCGGCAGCAGCTGCAATACCCTGAAATCCAATAAAGAAAGGTTTTTCTTTTCAAACTTATTGCATATTATTATGTTCATATGATGTGCGCAGTCCTTACTCAGCTAAACGTGCAAGGATTTCATTTTAGATAACGAGAAACGGAGCGGGTATTACACTGATTGCTTAGACAAGGCACAAAAAAGGGACATATACTGCTGTACATATACTCCTCTGCTTATTGGAATGCTCATCATATTTATTCATCGTAACGTTACATAAGTTTACGTTTACTGTTTACGGTAAGTATTATAAGCGCGGGGGTCAAAGCCAAAGAGCTTCACAACAATTCACTAGAAAAATGCAAAGAGAGCTTCCGAATAAAAATGACAAAGAAAATGGCACGCGTACCCACCACCATCAGTATCATCATTCCTCACAATACTACCACCACACAGTGTTTTTCGATGAAACCTGTAACGGCTTTTCATGAAAGAATTCATGATGTATAAATTTTCATGGATAAAGGCCTCCATTGTTACACCGAAAGCTTTCATAAATATTATACATTATCATCTTTTACTCAAATGCCATAATACACCGTTTTCAATAGTCAGATGAACAGACAGATAGATAATTTTGGGTATGGAGAGAAAGCATGAGTATAAAAATGCTTAATCTGTTTTTTGACTGACCTATGATTATACCATGTGCACTTGGCACAGGCAACATCTCCGTGCCATGGATGTCATTGTATCACCACTGATGCATATATAAAGCCGCATTATAAAAGATAAATTGTATTGTTAGACCGTGCTCACCGTTCATCTGCTCACCAATTTTTTTAAAAAGCCATATGACACTTTATAATAATTTTTAGGTTGTTTTCACTACTGATTTTGCTGCCTACTTCTGCTCATGACATTTTTTTGGTTGATGTCAAGTTGAGATTTGATGCAAAGAATAAAATAACAATAGGAATTCAAACATAGTTTTGTCATATTGGATGGGCTTCTATACATCTACAGACTAGGCATTTTATTATTGTGAGCATAGAAAAGAGGACAGCTTAACCTGAGATTTTAGAGATGTGATGTCCAATGTGACTACTGCGTAAGCTGATGATGCAGCATTTTGCCTTGATGTTATTGTCGTGCTAAAATCCTAATTCGTTGTTTGTCGGGGGAAACGGATGGACGTATGCTGCTGAGGATGATGTGTGATATGTGATGAGGATGGAGGTACGGTGGCCTGTCCGTCCGTGCCGTAGGTTCGTGAATATTATTGGCGATATCTATCTATCAGTATTACTATGCGTTATTTGACATTGTGCCTTTTTCGGGAGTGGAGTTAAGGTTAATATTGTTGATGATGATCACGACGATGATAGGACAAGTTGCAGGTTAGATTTTTTTCTCTTTTGTTATATTTTTACAGTATTTCATGCTATTCAAGGTAGACAGGCTGGCACGAACGCACGACAAACGAACGAACAAATCTAAACTTCATTTTGGTCCTATCGTTCATCAAAAAATATTTTGGACTTTTGGGATGACGAAGGAATGTAATGTATCTGTCTATGTACAATATGCGTTGTGCATCTAGACAGATCTGAAAAATCCACTAAACAAAAAAGGAAAGAAAACACCAAAAAGTTCATATAAGGAGGAAAACGGTCAAAATGAACTTTGAATGTGCAAGATATGGGTTGCGGCCCTTAGCACCCCTTCCATTTAGCACCCCCATGCCCTTTAGCACCCCCGACCTATTAGCACCCCCACCTGTTAGCACCCCTTTCTTTAAGCACCCCTTTGCGTTAGCACCCCTGTTCCTAAGCACCCCCTAACTCTTAGCACCCCTTAGCACCTATGAATGTTTACATTTCAGTAGTTATATTTATTATATTGATACTATATTAAGGGTTATTTCGGAACGTTGTAAACCACTGACAACCATAAGAACTCCATATTAATTAAATGGATATTGCTTGCAGTGTCCGTATGGTTCGAAAGTCGCTAAGAAATTTGACATAATTGTAGTTCAAGTCTCCGTTAATCGCGATTACTTATCGTTTGAGCTAAATGATAACTCATTAAAGAGCTATAGAAGCAGAAGCTTACACAAATTAATTGCATTTTTTTACAATTTCTTTACTTGAATTCTGAAAATGAATAGACTGGGAAAAAATGACCGCGGGGTTGTTGTAGAATGGCATGTTGGCATCCAAACCTCATTTATACTCTCGTTTAATCTGTCCAATTGTACTCTTTACATCCCTTACCTCATATCTACTTCGATCGAAAAAATTTGTTGACATCGACGTTGACGAAATTATTTGGACATTAAAACGTCTATATTAAGTTTGATATTCAGAATAAAAAATCTTTTAGTCAAGGTAAAAAATTAATCAAATGACTCAACTCTACCACTCGACTCCCAAAGCAGGTTAAGCGATAAATTTCATTTCCCGGTGCGGTGAATTTTTGAAACTCTGCTTTTATGTATAACCTTATATGTAGTTTCGAAATGGATACACTCGGTGAGATTTTTATTGACAATAATTTAAAAAATTAAAACATGTTCGTCTTTCATTCATATATTTTTTAAATTACGAAAAGCAAAAAGCGGAAACCTTTTTAAAACGTAATTTATTTCAAATAATCGAACACACAAAATTTGTAAATTTTAAATTTAAACCCAAGATTTTTGTCTAACAACTTAAAAAATGTTCAACAAAAATCTGACATTTTGTTTAAAACTGTATCTTTCTTCTCAAGTTCAAAGTTCGTCCTAATTTTTTCCATTTCTTCGGAAAATATGTTCGGAAAATTATATGATTCTCCACATGCTACTTATTTAACAACAAGATCTGATACAAGCAATGTGATCATGACTTGAATATGATACTACATACAGAAAATGTTCACAAGTACACTCCAAAGAAATACAATCCTGTTATTGCTACTTATTGCTGTTAGCCTTGCTGCTTAATTTGCTGATTTTACCCTACATACATATCTTATGAAGATTATTTAAAAATAATTAATATGGTATCAATATGACAAATAGAACTTCCAACATGTGAAAACTCATACGTGCTAAGCTAAGGGGTGCTAAGAGTTAGGGGGTGCTTAGGAACAGGGGTGCTAACGCAAAGGGGTGCTTACAGACAGGGGGTGATAAAAGAAAGGGGTGCTAACAGGTGGGGGTGCTTATAGGTCGGGGGTGATAAAGAGCATG
>JAQFXM010003585.1:0-19730 GCA_034693345.1 Entomobrya multifasciata
CAAAAGTGGTCATCAGGACAGTTATTACAGTTGGAGGTTTCTAAAAAACACAATTAAATTAATTATGATTTTAAGGATTTAATTTTAACTGATTGATATTAGTTTTTTCTTCAATTTACCAAAGTAAATGGAAGCAGTCAAGAAAGCAGTACTATTTTTCTTGGTCCAGTCTCCAGTGCCCTGCACAGTTACAATTTTATCTCCACTTGTAACGAGATCGACACTCTGATAATTGTTTACAGAGTTATCAAATGTTCTACATAAAGAAATTTCATGATCCTCTCCTCTTATCACCAATTTTGGAGAATTTTCATCATTATTGGGAATAGTAGT
This sequence comes from Entomobrya multifasciata, assembly GCA_034693345.1. NCBI lineage: Eukaryota > Metazoa > Arthropoda > Collembola > Entomobryomorpha > Entomobryidae > Entomobrya > Entomobrya multifasciata. The sequence goes on from JAQFXM010003585.1 coordinate 334, forward strand.
ACATGTCATCTTTTCCACTGTAACACTTATAAAATATATACTTTTGCTTCTTCTTCCCCTTCTTTTAGCCACCCTCGCAATACTATCATCATCATCGTCGTCGTCGTCATCATCATCATCACTATCCACTTGAAAGACAAACATGATATTTTCCGTATTCACTTGAAAGTTCACGGCAGGTCTTTGTTTTGGATGAAGAGGCTGGTTGATTATGATTTTTGGCTGGTTTGGACCAATGTTTGCAGTCATCATTGCTAATGGCAAGCCAAGTTTATGTTTGGCATTTCCGGTGGTGTCGGTGTCTTTCTGACTTTCACCAAAATGCTTCCCATTTTTGGCGGACCTTGACGATGATGGGTGTGGGGAAAGTACATAATAGTCGGTAGCTTTATTGTTGGATACCCTTTTATTTTGCGGTGAATTGTCTTTATCTTTGTTCATGTCTAACAAGTCAATGTCCACAAAATCAAAAAGATTTTGCCGAGTTTCCAATCGATGATAATCACTTGTTGAAGATTTCCCTTTATTTTTGGACCGTTGTTGGGCCACTTGTTTCATATGCAGTTCATACTGCTCAGCAATCACATTTGCATCTTGTGCTTTAGTTACTTCACTTGAATTGCTAACTTTATAACTAATAGTTGTGTTTGTAGTGTTGGTGTCAGTAAAGTCAACTTTTTGTTCACTGGGTCCATTTTGTATAATATTTGCAATGATCACTTGAGTCAACAGTAAAATTTGTAGTGAAAAATAAATTAGATGCCTTGTATGAAGATCCATTTTTAATTTCGTAAGAATTAGAACGTAAAATAAGAGTTAGGACGATTAATAAAGTATGCTGAACTTATTAATTACACAGTTTAATTGATATTTGTAGCACAATGCCCTAAGTAATTAAGAGTAGCTGCAAATTACAAATACAGCATCACAAAAAATAAAAAACTGTAAATGTGACTATGCTGAGATATGATAAATTGCATCACTTTTCTCTCTCAATTTTGTGGAAAATTTTTTATGGGACTTCTTTTTTAAGTGAGCTTCACCGGAAGTCCATGATTGATTGATGATCAACAGGCAACAGGTAAGTTGCGTTGAGTTTTTTTACGTTTAAAAAAATCAATTATTAAAAATATAAAAAAGAGTTCGTTGGGATCGATTTGTTTTATCGTTTGTATGAAACAAGTACTCTTCTAGATCTATTTGGTGCATATATATTTTTAAGAACTAAAACTTTCTGAGAATAGTGAACAGTTATGGTTTGGCTCTGGCTTTTACGTTTGACTTTATGAAATCTCCAGTTGTTAAAAAAACTGTCTCTCGTTCTGTTTTATTTCTTTGTGCATGTAAATCTTTTACGATTACTGGCTCCACTATTCTATTGACATGTACAAAAAAGCAGTAATTTTCCCAAGATCAGTGATATATGCGTGTATGAAGTGTTAGCAGCACCAGAACATTATAAATGCTCTACTTTTTTCCACTGTTTAGTTTGCTTATCGGAAGCCATAACACTAAAAAAATATCATAATACTTTGCTGTTAATACTTTTGAACCCAACAAATAATGACAAGAAGTACATAAGCAGCCAGGCTCTCGGGCATAATGTTTTTGTCATAATATCCATTCCAACAAAAACCAAATGTTTTTTTTATTACGTTGCAAAATGTTAATTTATTTTCACAGGGGAAATTTTTCACACAAGTACACTTTTTTTGTACACAGGAAAACGGTAACTTTTTTACATTTAGAACAAACAGCTTGCAACAAACAATTTGCGTTCTAATATGGTATAGTCATATTAAAGGTTATTCTATGAGGTTTTTTTATCGGGGAAATCCTTTGTTTGCTGCAGTGTTTGGATGGTGTTCCAAGGGCTATTTAGCTAATATTCATATCTCTCACTTAGACGCAGATTAGCGTAATAATAAATAAACGTAATCTTTTGTTGACTTTGCAAAAATGGAAAATATATCAGGTAGATAAACTAGATGTTACATGTATACCTATGTGTTTGTACATAAATATGGTAGAAAAATATTAAATCTGTTCAACGATCGATAGTTTGGTCACACCAGTAGAACAGAACGGTGTAGATTAACAGCGTTGTCAAATGTCAACTTACATGCATAGCCAGCCTCATTTTGCTTTTAAAGGTTTTGAACAAAGCATCATCAAAATAAAAATCAATCTTTATGCTACTGAACGTTATGCTTTACGACTACAGCACGTCACGAAAAAAAATGTTTATGCTAATTGCAAGCAGTAGTATACAGCGTCACATCTAATTGATATCATTATCATTAAAAAATAATTGTGTCTCTTTTTGCGTATCGCAATCGCACATAAATGTACAAAAACATGGGAACATAAATTGTAAGATTTACTGCCATCTTAAGAACAAACATTTCCTAATTTTTGTTAATTTACCTCGCGTTTGGTAACTCGTGAAAAACCATTGATCATTGGTAACCATCCTGTGGCCATACCATCGACATCCAATAATTTAGGCAAGTTTTCTTCACTCATCCATCTACATTAAATTTAATGCATGACAATTGACAGCCTTAAGTAAATTTCAACTTTCACTTGTCACACATACTCATCCGAATATGAAATTGTTACAGGGAGATCTGGTTAAAAGATGTATTTTAACATCAAGTGAATAAAATTTAAATACCGCCGACGTGATGCAAGTATTGCTTGAGAGTCCAGATTTAGTAATTTGATGATCGTTGCAAGTTGCAAATTGGAATACAACAAGCTCAAGATTTGCTAATGAGTCGTGCAACATGCAATGCACTCATCATTTAAAATATCATCTTGTTCTTCAAGCCAAAAAATAGTTGAATATTGAGCTAATTAGATTTTAATGATTTTTTTGCTTATTGTCGAAGTACATTTTCAGACACTCATTAGAATCATGTGTGACATATTCAGGTGATTTTATAATATTATGTTGTAATCAATATTTGGCTGACTTTTTTATTACATCCAAAATGTATTCAATTTATTTGAAAACAGCAATAATTTTTTTTTTCAAGATTTCACAACTATTAATTGGATTCTAAAATTATTTTAATTCCTGGATTCAACCTTGACATTTGTGGGAAGGTCATTGTAAGTTGGGGGATGATCCTTTAATATGAAATGTTCATAAAATAATTAAAATTACAACAATGATGTCGTTTTTTTGTATCCATCTGACTTATAACAAGTTACACTTACGTGAATAGGTGTCACAGTGATCACATGAGGATACTGTCCACTACGATTATTATTCCCATCAAAACTTGCTGGTGATCTCCTCATAGCCATAGTTCTTCGGTGATACATCATCGTGAGTAGGAAAATGGCAGGGATTAATATCAACAGCAAACCACTCATGCTTACCATCATCAAATATTCAAATTTGCTCCATTCGCAGTCTAAATAAATAGTAAAACGTATTATTATAAAATTAAAGTAAGATTACCCTTGCCATTTCAAATTTTGAATTTTAAAAAGGAATTTTACTTTGAATACTTGTCTCGCTTCCTGAACCTTGTTGACCACCAGATCCTCCTCCATTTGTACTGCATGTATTTTCATCATGTCCACAGACAGCTCCACAGTTGGCAACTCCATTGCACAATAAATCGGTGTAAATGCATCTATTTTGGGATTGGGGACATTCACAAACACTCATTCCTTCGGGACAAGCTTCCGAATGATACCCAGCTTCAGCTGTACACATTAAAAAGGATAAAGCTTTTAAATATCTTGTGAAACAATTTTTTACGCATTTGTAATGAAATGAATTTTTCTTACCTTGGTCGAAATACAGGGTGATGACCAGAGTAGCTTTGGATTTTTTCTCGTTCCAATTTCCAGTCATATTAATGCAGACATCTTGCCATCCTAGAGATGGTTTGAATTCCAGGTTTTCTAGGGCCAAGTTTTTGGAGGAGTCCCAGGATTCTCTTTCGCCATGGCTTTGAAAAATGGAGTGTGGACTTTCTCCTTCAGCGTACATAGGATGCTAACAAATAAATTCCAAAATAAATTAGTCTCTGAAACAAATAAAGTTTTTTTTGCAAATATTTTAAATTCTTACAGCCATAAAGTCAATGGAGTCTCCTTCCGCCAATTCAAGACGGGATGGAACAATACTGATTCCAAAGGCTTTATGATGGGCTATGGCTTCTTCGGGAATGTCGCTGAAGAAACTGACCCAAAAATCGCACATTGTTGGGGTATCATTACGATGAGAGGTGGGAGGTAGATGGAGGATACCTTGTGATGTTATTTCGTTTATGGAAATGTACTTCTTGACGAATTGGTCGGGTGGTGTACCTGTTAGAATTTTTTTTAAATATGGTTTTATGTGAATTTAATGTCAAATTCAATTCAAATTTATTTTGAATCTTTGAAGCTTAATAAATAAGTATTTTAAATTGAAAGTTACCAGTTGATATTTCCGCTAAAGCGAAAATGACCAAAACGAGGCAACTAAGTTTGGGATTCATTTTATTTTTTTGCTGTGTTTCTGTCTCAAACAGTTAAGCTCGCACAGAAAAGGACACGGCAGTTAGGAGAGTTTAAAAGTGAACTGGTTTAGTGGAACGTACATCGTATTTTAATAAACTTTTAGTCCACTTATCTTTCTTATCAGTCAGAGATCACTTTAATGCCAGATTTACTACATTTGATGCTACATGCGAGATTTTTAAATGATAAGGTGAAAGCCACGTTCTTTTGTGTAAGCATATCTACTTTGAAGGTGAAGGTGTATGTAACATGTAAGTTTATATTATGAAAGAGAGAGGTGCAAAGTACTAACATTGAACATGGATGCATTGTGAGTTTTTTTGTCACGTACGCTTTTCCATTGTTTCTAGTCAATTACTTTGATATAGTAATCAGTAATCATCATTATCAGAGATTTAGATTCATTTCGACTCGACGATTTGATTTCAAACGTAAATTCTAATGTACAGTGTTAATTAATCTGAAGTTATAATGTGATTACAAGGGGATCAGATGATAAAGAAAATGATATGGAACTTCAGTATTTTTTGTATGCTTGCGTAAGTAAATAATAAAATGAGTGTAGAATGCGGGCTAATTGTATGCAAACGATTTTTAAGATGAAGTGATTTTTTAAATTACGCTTGCAATAGAGTCAAATAGTTTTTACGAATGTAACAATGTTTATTTACACATTTTATGAATGGTTATTTTTATGCGTGATTTACGTAAGTATGTACATTCGGTTTAAAGAAGCAAGAAATAGCACATGTATTTTTACGAATCGATTTTATATCACGAAGTTAATTTGAATTAATGGTTTAACTCATTGGTTATCATCAAACCTTTCCAGTATAGGTTGGTGGATTGTCCTGTAAGCATAAATGAAAATATATGTAAAAGGCTGCCCTGATTTTTAAAATTAAAAACAATGTAAGCACTTAGTTACAATTTACTGTTTAAAAACTTACACGAGGAAAAGGGACATGACGATGATTTTCAGCCAAAACTTCAGTTCTTCGGCTGTACACCTTTGACAAGATGAAAATTGATGGTACCAAAATCAACAGTAAACCACAGACTGCAACCATCATGAAATACTCGAAAGCAGTCCATTTACAGTTTTCTGAAAAATTCATAACAAAATTTCAACTTAATTCTTTTCAAGAATTTTGATGATTTTCGAATTATTTTGTTAATTTCTGATTTTTTTCCTTACGGAGATTAACAGTTGTGCTAAGACCTGAACCCTCTTGACCTCCAACTCCACCTGATGAACCTTCATCGACACTGCAAGTGTTCTCATCGTGCCCACAAACGGCACCACAGTTTGGAGCACCGTTGCACATTAAATCGGTGTAAATGCAACGGTTTTTCCCGGTGGGGCATTCACAGACGCTCATTCCTTCGGGACATGTTCCTTCGACGTAGCCACCTTCAACTGTAAAAAAATGTAATTCAATTATAGAAATACAAAATATATGAAGTACTTGGAATTCGGAAATAACTGGGTTTCATTCCTTACCACGGTCAAAATAAAGAGTGATAACAAGAGTAGCTTTTGATTTGTTATCGGCCCAGTTTCCAGTCATGTTTAGACAGATATCTTGGAATTGTGCCTTGAATTCCAGGTTTGTGTTGGCAAAATTTTTGGACTTGTCCCAGCTTTCCTTTTCGAATTGGAAAATGGTGTGGGGGCTATCCTCTCCAGGGAATGCTGGGTGCTGTAGTTTAATTGATAATTAGAATAAATAATTGTTTATGTTAGCACACTTATAAAAATTACTATTTTGCATTCTTCTTACAGCCAAAATATCGATGGAGTCTCCATCAGCTAATTCTAGTTGAGAAGGGACAATACTAATTCCAAATGCTTTGTGATGGGGCAAAGCGGCTTCAGGAAGATCACTGAAGAAGTTGACCCAAAAATCGCACATTGCTGGGGTATCATCACGATGGGAGGTGGGAGGAAGATGGAGGATACCTTGGGAAGTTACTTCGTTCAGGTAAATGTATTTTTTCACTTGCTGGCCTGTTTTAATTTTAAATTAAAAATCAGGAATTAAGACTCAAGAAGTAATTTTTTAGTTTTGGTTTCCGAATGACCATTAAAAATTAAAATTACCATTTGATGTTCCCGCAAATGCGAGAGCAACCAAAAGAAGGGAAATAACTTTGAAACCCATTTTGATTATTTTGTTAACAGTGTTTCTGTTTTCAAACTGTTGAAGTTAAGCTAGTACACAGAAGAACACTGTTGCTTGTCTGGTGCTAACTAATGGCAGGACACGGGCATTTATTAGAAATTACTGTTTGCTGAAGTTCCCGTGTACCTCAGCTTATCAGAGAAACAAAGAGAGTTTATTTTTCTTTTAAAATTACATTACACCTTCTTTTCAACATAAATCATGACATGATAAACATAATGCCATACTCTTTGTTGCTCGCTTCTCGTGTTCTGTGGAAGTACAAAAAATAATTTCGTGTGTTTGGTCACGTACGCTTTTGGAATCGCGTTTGGACAATGGATAAAATGTTTTTATCTGTCTAACTTTTATAAGTACCGTAAAATGCTTATAATTGGAGATCTCGTAAACAGTAAGGCAAACCTTTAATTTAATTTGTCATGTAAACAAAACACGAGGTTTAATGATGATTTGTAAGTTTTTGATTTTTTTATCCACGGGTTTCTCTGGCCATTAGCTATTTTCATTCGCAAACATTTCCATACATCATTGAAACATTTTTTAACTTGAATTAGATTTGGGGGAAATCTAAAATTTGATCTTTTTATCTTCATTAAACCAATCGCATAATTTTCAGATTTTTTATAATTTCTTTGTTCATGTCATTTATTAAAATCGAAAACAATTTATTGAAGAAAATAGTTTAAAAATGCAATCAAGAATTCATGACTTTCACCTCATGGTAAGTTACCGTACCGTCCATGTACCTCAAAACATGGCACTTACCGTTGCATTACATTGGCAAGAAGATAATACACAGCGATTTGACCCATGGCCATGTCACTAACATTGGTCTGTATAATTCGTTTAAGTAGTTGTCTGTCTGCTCAATTCGTTTTTATCGATATCAAGATGAAGTAAGATATTGCAGTGCAGATTGCAGTGCAGTTTTTGTGCTAACACCAGCACTACGTCCAATGCATTGCATGTGATGAGAGTGCGTAGTGTTACAAAATAGTCTAACCATTTCCTTTGTTTAAAATACGGAATAACTAAATTACGAATAAAAAATTCAAAAGTAATCTTATTTAGTTGGTAGTCAATCAATAACATTGAAGTGATTTCAATCTGGAAATATTTAGGATAAGTAGATATCAGAATCATAAGAGCTTATCCTGTCCACATCATCAATCAAATCTACAGTGCATTCCAATGAATAGCGCGTGAAACAAGTATAAAAGGCCAAGAGTGTAATATTTGATGCCTTCGTCTACAAAAAATAAGCAATTCTTATTCAAATATCAGATTGTAAATTAACTTATTTGGGGTTTTTAGCGGAACAATGAACGATAATACAAATACCATGAGAGATGACTTGATAAGAATTCATAAGTTAGCAAATTCATCAAATTGAGCACGGTCTAGCATGGTTTTGAAGGTCGAAATATTTCAAATTTATAAATTGAATGATTTTTAAAAAAACGCTTTCACTGGAATTGTTTTTTTCCATTGCTAACTAAAGAAACGCTTTATTGTATTGAAGAGCATAGCAATAAAACTTTAGTACAGTCTTATCAATTAGAACTATAATAATCGTAGTTTTATTTAGTTTTTATTTAGCAAATTTACTTATATTTATCCGAAGCTAAAACGATTTTTATTTTTGTTCAAACTTTAGATTGATCGAAAAATGGGTAAAGGAAGTAATTGCAAATTGCAAACAATTTACAAAATTGGTAGCATATCTATCCCTACAAATATGACTTGGGGACCCCAAGTTGGGGTACTTCCAAAAAATAATCGGAAGTTATTTTTTGAATTCATGACAAAATTTTCGAAGACACTGCAGAAAATTGTGAATGCGACTCTAATTGGGAGGCTCAGATAATATCAAATACAAAATTTCCTATATGAAATAACAACTAGAAAATCAAAATATCTTGAATTCGATTTCTCCAAAGGCTCACTTTAATGCGAGGGTAACATTAGTACTTGATTGGTACTGATTGTTTTATATTTGTACGCAGCGAGGTGAAATGTACACAAGATTCATTTATAAAGTATCTGCATGTTATTCTACTAATCTGTTTGTTTGTGTTTAAAGAATGATTTCTAATTGATCTGAATATATTTCTGAAATACGTTGTTTTGCGTTTTCACTTAAACCATTAATCTTGCATTAATTAACCAGTAAGATATTTAAATCGATAAAGTTAGAACATCTAGTAATCATTATTTGACATTCAGCCCGTACTTGGTACTTATTCTAAAACATTAAACTGAAACGATTAAAGGTATTCATTTTTACTACATCACTTGATAAACGCTTTATCATTTGTTTTGTGCACGTTTTCCTAAGAATGGAATATAATATCTAGTATTAGTATTTCAAGAAATTGGACATCAGAAATATATTAGAAATTTAATCCTCTAGTTTATACAGTCTTTAATAAACTTAATTGTTCATTGTGTAAGATGCATAGAGAGAAGAGGCAGGAAATTAAAATGATCACAAAGCATACTTAAACGAAATGACGTGATTACTGTTGGCAGTTTCAGATTCACTGGTTCCATAAAATCACTGAATTTACTGATTCAGTTCTTAATACAAATATGGTAAAATAGGTAATTTTTGTTTCTGTAAAAAATGCATGCTGCAAGTCAAAAAAGGTTCAAATATATTTTTAGGATATTGTTTAGTTTAACATTTGTGGTAGGATATGCATCGCCCATGAACATGTCATTTCCTGGAGCATGTACTGCTGAAGATGAAGACGAAGTAGTAGGTAATTGGAAACCTTAAGTTTAAGCAAATATATTGTTTTTCTTTAGCTTTGATTTTACAACATAGAAATAAGTAACATTGTCTTGTTGTGCTTCATCAAATACTAGAGCGTTCTGGTGAAATTGCAACAAAGTTTTGGCCAAATCCATCAAGAATCCCATACACGCTGGACAGCAATGTGAAAGGAAGTCATCGGGACGAATTTTATAAGGCCCTTGATCACATACATGAGGTAACATGTCTACGTTTCGCACCACGTAAATCAAGTGAAAAAGCGTACATCCACGTGAAAATACTCTATGGTGACCACCAAAACTGGTGTGGAAGTTCGGCAGTTTGTCGACAAGGAAAAAGACAGGATGTATCCATATCTCCTAAGTGTGCCGTGAGTCCAACCTATGTGCATGAACTTGGCCACGCAATTTGTCTTCGTCACGAGTTCAATCGTGTGGATCGGGACGAATATCTGAGATTCCCAGGTTGTAATAAGCCATCGCAAAAAAAGAACTCCATTACCACAAGAGGTCATATGTATGACTATGTAAGTCAAATGAGTTATCCTTGTGAAGGATGCGGAGGTACACCCACAATGCCCGGAGTTATATTTTGCCAAAGCCGAGTTGGGTTCACAGCTATTGATGCAGATAAAGTAAACGCCTATTACAATTGTAAAGGTAGTGCATTCTATATATAACTTTTATTTCACTTCATATTTTGATGGAAAATTTGAATAGGCTAATGTTGAATTTGAAAGGATGTCATGGTCACCGCTGGTATCGGGTTGATACGCTGACAAGTTCGGAGCGACGTCATTTAATTGACTTTGCAAGTCAGGAAGGGGACAAAAAGCCACTTTACTTGTGCAGAGGATTCGTTGATGGCATGATATTCCCAGGAATATATTTACAAGCTGAAAAGGCATGTTGGATAGCAGATTTCTTTATGAAGAAGGCTAAAACACAAATCCAAATTTTTGGGCTTCCTACGTCACAAAACTCAATCACGAACAATACATCTGGCTACAGTCTCATTGACCCAAAAAGTTTTAACAATCAAATTTCAAAGTTTGGGACAAGAGTTGGAAGAATAAAAAATGGTATTTCTATATATGCAGGATTTACTAATATAAAGGGACCTAATGGTAAGATGATCACAGCAGTCGCACCTTATGAGCCCCCTGGTAAGAGTATTTACGTTTGGGATCCCACCAAAACGAATGAACGTCGAAATTTACAAGAAATAAGTAGCGACTTTCGTATTATTGCTTGCGGTTCTGGGTCCAGGGGTGCAGATCTAGAAGACACGGCCAACAACAATTACTTCTATATCAAATCTACTCCGGAGTGAAACGGTCTGCATTTTTTTCATCTTATTATTGTAGACTTTGCAGAGTTCAGCGAGAAAATTAGATAGTCTACTCCCGATAATTCCCCCTATGCCATATTTAGAGATTTCTATAAAAGTGATGATGATTTATTGTCACTGTATAATACAGCTCCGGCAATGAAATAGTATATTTTGAATGGAGGGTCTGATGAAAATTTTATGGTTAGTAAAAAGATTCGTAATTTACTTCCGGAATTTTACAATGATCCTTGTACGGGTATGGATCATATTTACCGTGATTTGTTATTCGCTAAAAGTCAAGGATGGCTTGCTAAATTTAAACTTTTGTAATTTAACCTTATGGTTAAGAAAAATAATGAATCGACAAACTTCATGAAACTACTTTTGAATTTGGGTTAATCATGTCTTGTTATAAATACCTGTGATTCAGTTTTGATATACATATTGGCAAGTATGGAATTAAATGAAGTATTTAGAAGTAACAGAATGTGATCAAAATTTATTTCATGTTGACATAAAAAATACTAATTTGTTGACTACATCGTAGTTAGAACTTTAAGATAATTTCTTGAATCCTCCTTCCAAAGATGTAAGAGTTGCCATTATGGAATCTGCCAAAATGTCAGCGTTCTCCTGAGTTTTTAGATTGCACAGGGGTCCACCATATTCAAACCAAAATTTTCCGTTCAAACTGAGACAACCAAGTACAAAACCTAAAAACAGATACGTATTTCTGGTTATATAAAGGTTACATATTATGTATTTATATACTTATATGAAAAATTATATTTTAATCTTGATTTGATCAAGTCATGACTTCAGCGTACCAACTCCCTTGGAGGTCTTGCCACCCAAACAAATTTGTTTGCATCTGCATCCAAAAATGTCAGTAGGTTCTTCCGGGCCAGGAAAATTAGTAAATATAAAAGTACTTGGCGTGATCCCATCCTGTGAAATATCAGGACGAAACCACAATGGTAAAACCGACATCAAGCTATTTACATAGAAAAACACTAAAGGCTTCACAGAAGTTTTTAAACTTTTAAACTCTCGTTCCACAAACTTTAAAGTTTTTCCAGGATCATTTTCATACACTTCCACAGGGAATCTGACCAAAGACCAGTGATTCGTTAGAGTTCCAGGGTGTCCCGGAAGTGGGAAACTTAACATTGCATGTATTCTTTTTGAATTTAGTGGTGTTCCTGTGCGCTTCATACATTTATAGGTTGCTTGTGCAATTAAAGTTGTAATTAAACTAGACATGGTCACACCATGCCAATTTTTAACGGATTTCAGTCTTGTAGCTGAAACACTTGGGGTACACTGAGACAGCCAAATTTCACTATTGCCAATTTTACACCCGTTTTTTACGAACTGATTTTGATCATTTGAAAACAAAAACATTTTAAGAAAATGATATGGACCGCTGCACAAAAGTAGCCCCAATTCGTACAGCTTTTTAATTAAATTTTGATTTTTGTGAAAGCGATCATCCCCAAACATTTTCCATGGTTTTGAGGCACACGACTGCATAAAATTCACTATTGAATAACCATCCATCAAACAATGACTTACACGTTGAATAACAACAGATCTCACTTCCGGATCTCTGTCGTCAATATAATTTGGCACCACTAGTATTTCCCATGGAGACCTATTCGGGTTAAATGGTAATCTTCCCAATTTGTTAGCAGTGAGGTGCCTTAACTCCTCCCTAGTCAACGGCATATTCGGACATTCTGGTTTCAGATAACGAACATGGTCTTCAACTTTAAAACTGTCTCCGATGGAATACCAAAAATGATAACCGAATTTCCGAACAATTTTTTGGGCTAATTCTGGAAATTTCTTGGGTTTAATCACATTTTCGTTTAAGGTCCTCACAATTTGTGGAATATCTAGTTTATCTGCAAGGGGGTAATATGGTACTAAAACGACTAGAGGATTTACGTATGGGTCATGTCCCGCAAATACACCGTTAATTCCCGTTAGGATTTTCCCGAATCGGGGATCCTTTTGAACAAAACACTTGACAACTTTACGATAAAAGCATACGGGAACAAGGATGGAAAACAGAAAGGGATAGCCCAAAAATATTATCAGGGTTGACAAAAATATTAGAAAAATTTCCTTTAAAAAGTTTTCCGGAAACTTAAATAAAGTCATATTGAAAACTTGGAAACAAAATGCGTTTAGCGTGCTCTCCAACCGTAACAATGTTTACTAAAGCATTTCAATGTTTAATCCTTTCTGTTTTTATAAAATGGAAGTATGTTAGTGTGTTTGCATGATTACAGGTTCTTTATGATAATTCAGATAAACCGTACCTAATTTATTTGAACAATTTAACACGAAACAATTTAAACAAATAAAACGAATGGAAATTGTTGTTGGGTCATTGGCTATTAGAAATTGAGCTAGACTAGTCATTTTTGAGAACTAATATAGACGTATAGTTGGTTTATAAGATAAGCTTAGTTTGTCGGGGATACATTGAAGTAAAATTGAATTAGTTTACATGCATGTTAGCGTGTATGTATCATAAAATTAGCAGAAATTGTTTTAAATCGGATGCGTCAATAATATAATTTAACTTAAATGTGCGTAGAAAGTTGTGAAGTGTATCAACATAAAGTGGTTTTTTGCTCGTGGCTAATAAGTATCTTCGTCCCGTTTCATATCTCCTATTGTTATCGTGACGAAGATATCGTGATAATGCAGTGATTGATTGATAAGTGTGTACATATTTCCGTATATATGTTAATATATATTTGTAAATACAATGACGTGCTGCCGATCTTGTTAATAACGGGAACTGAGTTTCGTTACAATTTAAAGTAGAGATGTTGCGTGCGATACCAACAATAAAGTATTTTGATGCGTATGTATGCGAATCTCTTGACCGAAAGTTGTAGCCTCACCGTAATCGGGGAATTCGTATGTTTAGCCTTTCAACAGTCTACTTACAAGACACTTATGAGTTATGAGTAGCCAATTTTTTAATATAAAATGCATGTTTCAACTTACGTCGTAATAAAAACGTTAATAAGTGTAAAAACTTAACTTAAAGTAAAGTTTGTAATTCAAAAAGTAATTGAGGAATACATAATGCACTACATATATACTTACGATTAGTTTGTCAATAATTGTCAATCTGTTCCATTTAGTTATATTTTTAATCGTATCGTAATCACTCTGTTCAGTCGTAAAAAACCCACTTTGCTAATCAATCAGTTTTACAACTTTAAAATCATATATGTATTGTATTATGTAAAAAGGAGTTTTGATTTTGTTGCTACTAGACTGTTTTGTTTTAAATTGACTTGAATATTAACTAATTCATTTGTTATATAGTTGGTAATTAAATGACAAAACAAGTATTTGTTTACGACAACATTTGAAAAATGAATTGCATATTGAGAATTCTCGTTATTCCGGACAAAGAAAGCTGATTTTTACATGATTTTTTCCAGCATTACTATGCATACCTAAATCTTCTATTTAAATTATCAAACAAATAAGCCTGAATATTTCAATTTGTATTTTTCCCATCATGATGATGTTTGGCAAAGAAATAGTTATATATAGAAGTAAGTTAGTAAGTAGGATACATGATACATTGTACAGCATCCGTTAAAATTGCGTCGCAATAGTTTACACTTGTAACAATGTTTGTCTTTTTGCACGTGAACATGAACTTGCGGATGTTTTAATAATTTCTCAGGGGAAAAATGGCAGTAATTAAGAGTTCATCAGAGGATTCTTTAGCCTTCCACCGATGTACCATTATTATTTTATAGACTACAATAATATCCCATTTCACAATATTGTTTACTTAACCACACTTCGTTTCGTTTGTCATTCGGGGGAATTTCACGGAAGCTCCATGTACCATTTTTATGTATATTACTTTTAAAAAAACACTTTTTACAATTTTTTTACCCGTATTTTCTTTTTAAAAGGGGAATTTTGTTTTCCAAAACATCACCACCAACCACCATATTGATAAATACTCTGCTCATATTCTTAAGCCTCAGCTTAAAAGTTTATATTGTCCAGGGTCAGTATAAGGTAATAAAATTTTTTTACTGAAATTTCCCTTTTCTTGTCCAGAACACGTGTGTAAATACATATTTAACCTTCGTAAACATGTTTTTAAAATTGACTTTTCTAATGTAATCATTTCTAATGACTGTTGCAAAAACGTAAATTGCATAATCAACTGAAGTATTGAAGTTAAATTGTAATTCATGATCCTGGAGATAAGATTGCATGAGAAAAATATTTTGCATTTGTTACCGCCCTCGTGCAAAATATATACATACAGCTTTAAGCCATCCATCCACCATATGCATACTTCGCTTTTCAGCAAGATGGTCTTTGTTGCTATAAAGGACTGAAGGTCATTGTTGTAGTGGGTAGCGTTGCTTTGTATCTTGTATCTCACGGGAATAAAATGTGATGTTTATGTTTATAAAATGACAATGACCTAACGACCTTAATTTGATGACGTTCAGTTTCTCTAGTTCTATTTAGCAAATGATTTTTAAGTAATAAAGCCAACATAAAATTTGTAAGAAATTCTAACAAACGTAAATGAATTTACTTATGTCCAGTCAGCCAATTAGACAAAGTTAACAAACTACAAACTAAACTAACAATCGCAAGAAAACTAACATTATTTTATATCTTGATTCTTGATTAGCGGAAATAAGCCACCCGACACCCGATGATGATGACTAAATGGCATTACTTGATACAAGTAAAACTTTGTATACAAATATCTTAGGGAATTCCTGGAAACACAAACAATAAACCGGTTGTTTTTAATTATAAAATGATTGGATAACGCAGTACATATATGGTTTCATTACTTTTGTTCCAGAGAGTTTACTAGTAATTAAAACCAGGTTTAAGAGAGAGACACTTTTAAATATTAAAATTAGGTATATATGCCTACATATTTTATACTTACTAAATCCTTATATCATTTAGTTGTTAGTTAAAACAATGCCTCTATATTCGCAGGACTTGTTTGTTTGTTTGGATAAGTTTTCTTGTCAACCCTGGCTGTAGGGTAACAACAACGAGGCGTGTATAATTGGACTAACGAATAAAAATAGCAAAAATTATAATTACGCTATACGTGTTAGTTTCAGTATAAGACTTGATATGCAAACATACATGCACATCTCACAGAGTTGCTGGATTAAAAAAATATGTCGGAGGAGTTTTAGCGAATGCCTGATTTTCTATAAAATGGATGCGACGTTATCGGACCTGTTGTCGTTTCAATCTCGGCTTTTCAAGAGAAATCATTAGTTATCATCACTGGTTCAAATTAAGACTAAAACCTTTCAGAGTGTTTTAACATTTTGTTTGTCGTGGTCAAAAATCATTAAAAGCGTTATATTTGTGGGTGTGGTAGAGTTCTTGAGTTATTTGACGTTTGACCTCAATATGATAGGTAAAGGCTGTTAAGCATATTAAAACCGATTTTTAAGGCACAGTTTTTTTTACAATTATCAGAACAGGAATGAATATCATAATAATTTTTGTAATTTCTTTATATCGCAAATAGGGTCCAGCGACCAAGTATGGGTCACTTCTGTGTCAGACGATGATGTGGAAAAAGCATTGGTTTGGTGTTACTCTCTACGACGAGCATATACTAGTAGACTACTAGCTGTGATTGCATCGCCCAAAATATCTCTAAATTTACGGTAATTTGCAAACAATTTTTTAAAGTAACTTTTATATACTGTCTCAGTTAACTTATCGTCATAGCAAATTTTTTTCTATAGAAATGCACTCAACTTTGGATTTGATCTTGTCTTTTATTTGGAAGAGGACCGAAATACAGCTCATTTAAAACTAAAAGATTTTGCCAAGCTTTACTCACTTCTGGCTCTTCGCTATTTCAAAACCTGTGCCTACATTTCTCCATATTTGCTCGCTGTTAAAAACTGTGACGACATTTTTAAAGAAAAAACAAATTCCCTTGTGCTTTTGAAGGATGATGCGAATGCGGATGTGTTTCTTTTTAAACCGTCTTTGGACCATTTTAAGGCATTGGCTGCAGGAGTACAACAAAGTTTCCACAATGGTACTATAATGCAACTTTTAAATTTAATCGAAAATAAAAATTAATAATGATTTACTTTACGTCACGTGAATGACTAAATCTGTTATAAAAAATCAATATATTACAGGTTCTGGAATTGGGGGTTTCTTCAAAAAATGGACGAAAAATCAGTTTAAGGATGTTGAATTTCTTGATGAGAAATTCAACAGGGTGCTCTTTCCTGGAAAGGCATTACTTGCGTAAGCTAACTTGTTACATATATCATGGTGGTCATTCTTTAACCGGTGTACGTCCTAATTAAGAACTTAAATAATTCCTTTGTTCAACAGCAATGAATCTGAAATATCTTTGGTGAACTTGATGAATTATCCAAAGCAGTCAGACTGTAAGATGTTAGAGAATACAAGGGCTCTTGAGACGTTGGTGTTCCTCCATTGGCAAAAAATCTATAAAGACGATGTAGCACCACTTATCCAACATGCTTCCAAGGTTGATGATTGGCTACTCACTATGGATCAGCATCCCTTTGCTCCAAAGTATGAGAAAGAGCCCATAGCCATTGTTGGAATGAGCTGTCGCTTTCCTGGATCCAATAACCTTGAAGAGTTTTGGAACTTGCTTCTCGAGGGACAAGATGGAACCTGTAATCCTCTACCTTTTAGATGGATGAGAGAGCAGTGCAGTAGACAAATGACACATGCCAGGAAAACGAATGCAGGATTCCTGAAAGTTCCGGTGGATGTGTTTGACGCAAAATTTTTTGGTAAAGATTTTCAAATACATAAATATTACTACAAAATACCAGAGCATCAACAAATTATATCCATTTATCAACTGTAGGAATTTCCCCGAAGGAGGTGCTGTTCTTGGATCCTCAACACAGGCTTTTGCATGAACTTATCTGGGAAGGTCTGGAAGATGCTTGCATTGATCCTCTTTCTTTACGAGGGACATCTGGGTCGGTATTTATGGGCTCTTGGACAAATGACTACAAGGACATTCTTGCTCTATCAGGAAATCGGGAGTTTTACCGAGGATACATGGGAAATTCCATTGGAGCTGCTACTGCAAGGCTATCATTTCTTTTGGGGCTGACTGGTCCGAGTATTGCCACGGAATCTGGATGCAGTTCTGTCATGGTAGCAGTTCATTCCGCTTGTAGAAGTCTACTAAGTGGTGAAACAAATCTAGCCTTGGTTGGTGGTGTAAATCTATTGCTCCATCCGTTTGACAAGGACGAAATGCCAATGGTCATATCCCCAGATGGTCACTGTAAAACATTTTCTGAAGATGCCAATGGCTTTGCAAGAGCGGAGGGATGTGGTGTGCTGGTGCTGAAGAAACTTTCAGACGCCATCAGAAATAACGATAACATTTGGGGGCTTATCAAAGGGAGTGCAGTAGCACAAGAAGGTGTTTCCAGTAGCATGGGGACTCCAACAGTTTACTGTGAATCGAAAGCCATGAGTGACGCATTACGTGATGCAGGGGTAAAGCCAGAAGAGGTATCTTACGTGGAGACCCATGGAACTGGTACAACTGTAGGAGACCCCATGGAGGTTGCTGCTATTGCAAAAGCTTACCATTCTACAAGCAGGCGAGATCCATTGATTATTGGATCGGTGAAGACTAATGTGGGGCACACTGAGTCATGCTCAGGAATTACGGGCATCATGAAAGTGGTTTTGTCCATGCATCATGAAATCATTCCTGCACACAAAAACTTTACCAAGCTCAATCCGTCAATTGATTTGGAAGCGGTTCCGGCAAGTATACCCCTGGAACGTATGGAGTGGAAAAAGGCTCCGGGGAAACCACAAATTGCTGGAGTTAGCTCATTTGGAATTACTGGAACTGATGCTCATGTCATTATTCAAGAACCTCCACAAAACTTGACAAGGAACGCTGTGCTACAATCTGATAATGAAAGACCTTTGCACATTTTGAAGCTTTCTGCGAAAACGGAGGAAGCGTTGGAAGCTCTTCTGTCAAGATACAAAGAAGGAATCCAACCAAGTGACCAGTCTGTATCAAATATTGTTTACTCATCTAATACAGGTCGTGCCAACTTTAACTGGAGAGCAGCAATCGTTGCTAAATCTAAAGAAGATTTTATTTTCTCCATTGAACAACAAAAGTATCTAAAAAGTGAGGTGAACACTGACGCGATCGGTAAAGTTTGTTTCCTCTTCACTGGTCAAGGGTCTCAGTATCCTGGAATGGCAAAAAAGCTGTACGATTCCAGTCTTGTTTTCCAGATGCATTTTGATTACTGCGACAATATCATGAAAGAAAACTATGGCATTAATTTGAAATCAGTAATTTGGTCGACAATAGAAGGTTCACAGGAAGAGATAAGCCGTACTATTAACAGTCAAACATCTATTTTTTGTGTGGAATATGCCCTCCTCAAATTGTGGGAGTCGTGGGGGGTTAAACCAGACTACGCTTTGGGTCACAGCCTCGGTGAGTTTGCTGCTGCTGTTTG
>JAQFXM010003586.1:0-19722 GCA_034693345.1 Entomobrya multifasciata
AAGATACCATAGTCTAAAACTCAATAGTTTTCGAGAAATCGACAAAAAACGGTTGCATGCTTTATAAATTGCAATTGACAAAAAATTTTACTCTTTTACTTCCAAATTTTAAAAATCGGTAAAAAGTACTGGATGCACTTCTTTATTTAATACTTAAGTACTAGTTACCATACGTTGCGTGTGAATAAAAAAACGCATTTTATGCTTCACAAATGAATACACATCAATCTGTACAGAATCATTAGCACAGAAAAAATAAATCTTAACAAAATCTTAATACTGTAATTACCCCAAAAAATAAGCATTTCCCAAACTACATACTCCCCATCACAGAAAAAAAATCAAAATTCACATGGAAACAAATCCCCTCCTCAACTCCCACAAACACATACGATAAATATTACATGAGAAAACATCAACCGATACACGCGACATTCCAAAATAAAACTCTATCATATCACAACCACTTAAAACCCGTCCAATTCGTCGTCCCATCCCATTCCTCCCAAGAACCCATTTACTCCCCCCCCCCATTCATTACTGAAAGCATACACGCGAAATAAATCGTCCACAAGAAACCCATTAAACTCAAGAAAACGTGCTCATCATACAATGTAAACAGTAAACACTCCCGAGTGATTTCAGGACGAAAAAAATGAGAAACTATAATGTTCGGGGCTACTTGAATAAACCATTTCGACTACACATAATTTCCATGACATCCGTACAATTCCCAACATCCAATACCAGACACAACCTATTTCATAACAAACCTCTCCCAAACTCCCATCCAACTCATTTCCATACAACCTTAATTCCCCAAACAAAACGTTCAATATCTCTCCAATCTCCGAAACCAGGAAGAAACGGTCCACTGGCTATCTATGCAAAACCCAACAAAAAAATGCACACAACCCAAAAAACCCGTGCACAATACGTAATCAAAGAAAAACCCCCGAAAACCCTAAATTATTAAAACAATACACCAAAAACCCTTCCACACAACAGATTTAATTATTAAACCGAAAAAACAAAAGAAAATGAACACGAAACGCTATACAACTTGACTGTTTCATGTTCCATCCACTCCACCAAATATCAAACTAGACAGGAAACCCAAAAAAAATCGCAACTCAACACGAACCAGAAAACCCACGTGCTTCTACAAACCCATGAAAACGAAACTTCCTGTTTTATAACCCTAACAACCATTAAAACAAGAAAATTAACACTCCAACGTGTAATAAAAACGGAACAACCTCGCCTTGTCACGTTCTTGCAATATAAACTATACAAAAATTGCAACATGAGTGGAATTCCATCGTAAGGAAATCAAAAATCATAACCCAAACTCTCCCAATCACCCATCCATCCGGTCACCCGAAACCCATGAACCCTCTCGTTACAAATAATCAAAAAATCCTCCCCAAAAAATCTCCTCAAATCCCAATCAAACAAAAATCACGCACCCCAAATCACCCATGAACCATCTCAAAGAAAAAATCCATCATACGTGACCCAACTAACCAAAGAATCTCTCTTTAAACACATCCTCACATCCAGACACAAAAATCCCCACGCACAATAATATTCATAACACGCTCCCACCCATTCCTCTCACAACCCGCATCTCAAATATAATAACACAAAACGAAACCCGACTTCAAAAATAAACTTGTTCATTACCAAAACGACATTTCCTACAAGACATCCCAATCAAAAACCCATTGCAAAAAAAGCACACATAAACAAACGTGAAAACGAGTTCAAAAAAAGCATACAAGGTTTTTAAACCCCATCCATTCATCCAACACAAACCAATACAGCCAAACACCACACAAAACAGCAACGCTACAACCCGTCCCCAAAACCCATTCCACGACCGTCTCTCTCAAACACCAAAAACACCAACCTCCAACCAACCCAAGCGACAAATCCTCGCTAGCACTTAATGAGGAAGCGCTACATAAAAAAGTGCTCGCGTATGAAAAATATTCGCAAACGTTAAACGTTACAAACCAACCAAAATCAGAATTTAAAAAAACTCATCCCAAATTCACTGGAAAATTCAACCTGTACAAACACCCGAACAACCTCATTCCAATTCCCCAGAAACGAAAAAAATAATCCCAAGGAAACATAATAATCCAACATTAAACAAAAACCAGACCCAGTTTCACTTTGTTTACTTACAGATTAAACTTTACACTGCAAACACTCACTCACCACAAGCTCCAAACTCAAGCATCATCAACCTAATCTCTACAGCAACACTAAATACGCCTATCTCTAACTTGATAACAGAAAACCAGAATTCCCAAAAACACATCACCACTCTCCAGCATCAGTTTAAAGTTGCAAGTGTTAAAAGTTAAAATAGTTTTCAGTGGAACTCATAAAAAAATATAAATCGAAACATAAAATCATCTCAATAATCCCCAGAAATCTAATTTTAAATCCATCCATAACCAAAAAAATTCATACATTTTTTTTCCTAATTTCCGCCTTTCAAAAAAAAAATCCACAACTATATCGAGTTCATGACTCCACACAAAAAGGTAAAAATCAAAAGATACACACAATTTCTAATTTCTCCGCTTGATTACCCACACACCTCATCACCGTGATCACTCATTCAAGCTACAAATCACATCATCATTGACTCAACATGACGTAAACGCTTACTAAGCTTCCTGTTAAAAACTCTACCAAATAAACTTCCATTCATCCAACCACCATACCATGCAACACACACACTAAAAAACTACAAAAATGCACCCAACACCCCTCATCCTCCTCACCTACATAACAATCACAACCCAAATGGACTACGGCCTAAAGTGGGGTCAAAAGTGCAAAATCCCCGGCCCAAATGAATACCTAAAGCACACAGAAGAGTGCGAAATGAGCAAAGGACTCCACTGCCAAATGTACCAACAAGGCCCCCTCTGCGGCTGCCTCATCCGAAGCTCCTTATCCTACGACGAACAAGCTGGGGAGTGCAGGAGAAAGGTAACGAAAACAAATTACAATTAAACAAATGAGTCTTTAACTAAAATCAATTCTCACTTCCCCCCAAACTAGCCCGGCCACCACTGCCCATTCATCAACACAACAGACCCATCACCCCCACCAACCCTCCCATACAACCACAAATGTCACACAAACG
Source organism: Entomobrya multifasciata (assembly GCA_034693345.1). Classification (NCBI taxonomy): domain Eukaryota; kingdom Metazoa; phylum Arthropoda; class Collembola; order Entomobryomorpha; family Entomobryidae; genus Entomobrya; species Entomobrya multifasciata. The sequence continues at coordinate 3,170 of JAQFXM010003586.1, forward strand.
CAGAATGCGTCCTCATCGACCCAATCCCCGAAGTAGAAGCAATCGTCGCAAAAACATCAAAATCAAAAAAGCAAGAGCAATTCGCAGTGTGCAGATGTAGACCCGGGTACAAGGAGTCCCGAGACGGACTCGTGTGTCACAGTATTAACTCTACACCATCGCTTGTGTGTAACAGTTTAGTGTTGATAATAAGTGTACTCCTAATAACCCTGCTTACGTGACAAACAAGCATGACGAGTTCAGTTTAAACAATTAACTAGTCAACCTAAACTTGGAACCTGTCAATCAACAGCGAATGGTGTGGACTAGCAGAGTCTGGCAGAAGATGAAGAAGCACACACCAATTTAATTAATTAGGGTGAGCTGCGCGAGATTTTTGTGAACGTGCATGTAAAGGCACGAGTGATTTACAGCCAAATATGTAGATCAACTGGGGTTTTAAACGATGGATGTTTTTTATGGCTTTACAGTGAGATGGAGAAAAAATTGAGTTTAATAAGTTGAAAAAGAAGCAGACGTATGCTATTTTTTCGTTACAAATGCCTGTGATAGTTTTTAATACAAGTGGAATTTTGTTCGTTTAAGTGTTCGTAAATAAAATGTTCACTGGAATGTACTCCTTTTTGTCATTCCAGCACACAAGAGCTCTCGGTCTATTGTGTAATTATTCTACTTTGTGTACATAACTTTTATTTGCATAATGTTGAATGGAAACACAATCCTGTGTTTTTGGTTTTTTTGTAGCAACAGTTGCGGTTATCAGTCAAGTTGTGGGGGTTTTATTCTGGCAAACTCATACAGATCAACTTGTCTTTGTCAGGTTTTTTACAGTTTCATATTTCATAGCTTTGGGTTATTTATCAAAAAGCGAAATGTGATTTTGTAGCATAATTTGTCTGTTGGAAAATTGTTTGTGTTCCGTTATACTTTTGAAACTGTAAACACGATTGGGTATGCAAAAACAGTGTGTTTGCAGACTTTGTATGCTTATTTCCCAAAATAAAAACCGTTTTCATGCAGAGCAATTTTTGGAACATTGATGTAACGCATGTATTAACGTACACGTGAATATGCATAGTGACGCAATGACATAGATTCTATGACGACACAAGTAGCATTAATCACTGTTACATCATAATAAGGTGTAGACTACACACACGGATGCCTGATATTTAAACAGGTGGAAATTAAACGGAAAATTAAATAAAATCATAATTAAATCCGCAAAATTCCTCATAGACAAACAGACAAGCTGACAATCCTCATAAAACCGACAAACCTCCAAAAAACAAAGAACCCTCACATAAAAAATGAAACCCCATTAAAAAATTATGCATTAAACCATCCTAATTTCACCCAGCATGTGGGATTCCCCACACACACAGCCACAGCCTGATCCCCAATTACTCTGATTGAGATATTTGAGACGGGCAAAAAGTACAAAAAATGGATACAAACACAGGTGCACCACACCATCATATTCCAACAAAGAGAAAGCATTAAAAAAAAGTCACAAGACAACAGAGCTCCCCTACTGCGCTCCCCACCGTCCACTTTCCGCCATGACAAGGGTGAAAGCAATTCAATGTTCAAACATAATCATAAAAACGTCAATAGCGGAAAACCCCACCGGTAATTTAAAGTCATTAAAGTGTAAACTCTTGTACGTTTTTAAATTGTACAGTTGCATGGGTTAAATTGATGGATACGTATGAGAAAAATTTGCGGGTTGTGAAGAAACGTTTCTAAATTATTTAGGAGGAACGTTGCAATTTTGGTGTTTGGATGAGTTGGCGAAAGAAACGGTGAGTGAGGTTTATAATGACATGTAAATGTGTAAATTTTTCATGAATGGACAACTCGAGTTTCTGATTCATGTCCATACGACTGGAAGTTTTGGAAAAGGTAAGTTTGCACCACCATCAAAAAACGATGGAAACTCGATCAACTAACGGCAAAATGCCAGAAAAATGTCTGCTTAGTTTTCCATATTTTTGGAATGTTTATAGTTACACAAACACTGCTCAATTTATTCCCATAACTTTCACATATACTCATGGAAACGTTAATCACTAATCACCCCGAAACAAGCAACAAAATGAAATACACTTGTAGCTAGTAGCTGGATAACAAGCATCCATATATTTGCGAGTTTCGGGTGCATAAAATATTGGCTTCCATGTAATTAAATGAGAGCAACTTTGGTGAGTTGTATCATACCTGACCTCAATATACTTACGTGTAGCTTGATGAATAAGTAACAATTATCACACGTGTAACTTCCAGGAATTTCTCCTCAATATATTATCGCTCGAAAGTATATGCACAAATATGCGAATCTGAGTAAATAAAAAAGTTTCTACTAGTAAAGTTCAAAGAATATTTAATGAGAGTCAAGTTGCAAAGTATTCGAATCCGGTTACGAGAAGCTCAACAAAATAACGAAAAAATTAATATCGTGATTATCATGGAAAAATTCATACACAGTTCATGACAAGTTAAAATTGCGATTCAATTCAATTGCGATTCAATTCAATTGAGATTCCCAACAAATTCAAAGCTATTTAAAATACCCAATTCTGTCTACGAATCCTTATCACAGTCAATAGCACTAAATTGATGACACGCCCATATCCATATGTCACAAGATCACACAAGTAAAACACCTCAACCCCTTAAACCCTGGCAAATCGTGATAAACTCCACAATCCACAATCGACCTAACTTTACTATGCACTTATTACTCTACCCAACACTCACCCAACCCATCCCTTCCCAACCAACTCAAATTCCAAAAAAACACAACAAGTGTCCACAACAAGGAAACAACAGCAAAAACTCCAAAACTTCTTGCGACACAACTAACGCAACCACTTGCATTTCCTCAGAACTAAAATAATATCTTGGAAATATCATACCTTCTGTGAATATCGACCCCAGTAAGCAACCCACGATGAAACTGATGAAACGAGATGCAAAGTGCAAAAGTGAAAGGGTGAAAAGGAGTGCCCTACCCGTACCCAAAATACCATTACGCATGTAAAAATCTAAACTACTCGATCTTGATAAAGAAAGCACACAAATTCGAATAAACTCATGATTTCAAACAGCAAAAAATGCAAAACAACAACTCCAAGCAATAAATTCACAACATTTAACTCATCACCGATTCGAATTTTATAAGCACCTCAACAAATACAACCCTTCCACTCGAAAACAAAAATGGAGATCATACTCACCCCCTCCAAAACACACCCCAGACCCAACCCTAACTCTCTTAAACTAACAATCAAAACTAAATATTCAAAAAATCTGTATACTAACCTGTTCCAAATCCCCAGTCCCCAAGAATCCTCGATTAAGTACTCCCCCAACAAGTCTAGTACAAGTCTCCAAAGATCTAAAACCAAACCCAAAAATAATTCAACAACCGATAATCACAAAACTGAATCTCATAAACACTAAACACACCCAGAAAACAACTACAACCCAACTCACTTGTCAAAAAACTGCAAAAGTCGCTTAAAATCTCGTTCTTAAACACAATCCAGATAACAACTCACGTAATTCCTCCAACCCCCAAAAATTACAAATCCAAAAACTCCAACCCCCAATCAATCCCTGGTAACTTCCAAAAAAACAAAACAAATCAACCAGTCAATTCACCTTTTTACCGCGGATTCCCACATAAAATCCCAACAACCCTGTAACACAAGCAGCTGCTCCACTCTATACACCCAATACACTACCAAAAAAAATGCTATACACACTCCGCATCACTCTTCTCCAACATCAACAAAAACTAAATCTCCATCACACTATCCAGACGTGTATTTCCTCACGTAATTAAACCACAATTAAACTACAATTTACCCCCACAACAAAATGCTACAAGCATAACTGAAAAAATCTCACAACACAACCCCACAAAAATGCCTATGGCCGGAGTAGGGGTAAGCTAAATAATCACCCTCAATAAAAATCTTTAAAACATTTATAAAAGATTACAAAATTCTCACCATGCCTCTCCTCCCCCTCCCAAAGAACACAACAACCCCAATCACAGCAACCCCCCCATCAACCCCAAACCAACCCCCAAACTCACCATCAACCCCAAACAACGCAACCGCCCCAATAACAGCGAAAACATGGGAACTGAGCGACTACGAGCTCCAGCGTATACCCCAAGAAGCTATAACGGACAACACGGAAATTGCAGTGTCGCCGAGGGCACTTCACTCCGAGCTCATGTGTCCCATCTGTCTTGACATGTTGCATCAGACGATGACGACCAAGGGTGAGTAGCTTAAGTGCCTAAATGTTAGTTTAACATGGTCAACTCGACTAATTTTGTACAATTTCCTTTCCAGAATGCCTCCACCGATTCTGCGCCGAATGCATCATCACAGCCCTCCGATCCGGAAACAAAGAGTGTCCAACATGCAGAAAAAAGCTCGTGAGCAAAAGGTCCCTCCGACCCGACCCCAATTTCGACATGCTGATCTCAAACATCTACCCGTCTAGGTAAGCTTAATTTAACATAACCATCCGTTTTACAATTTGAACCCACCCTAACTCTATAACATTAATATTTAACAGAGACGAGTACGAAGCCCAACAACAAAAAGCACTCGCCTCCCTCTCAAAATCCCACAACCAACTCGCCCTCGCCACCTCCATCGAAGAAGGAATGAAAGCCCAGTTCCAAATGCGCAAGCAAATCCAAAAAGCAAACGCAAAGTCCAACCAAGACGGCACAGAGAGCAACGCCGAAAGCGCCCAACTCCCACCCCCAGAAGACAGAGCCCCAGCCACCTCTGCAGCTACACAGCAACCATCCACAGTATCTGTTAATAACGGAGGTGGAGGTGCGGGTAGTGGACCAACAACCACCACAGCTCCACCCCCACCACCTACAACATCCGCTGCAGGGGCTAGTAAAACGGGAGCGAACAGGACAGAGTCTGTTGGGGATAACTCTTCGAACACGTCGGGTAAGCATACACATCATTTTCAAAGCAATCGTAATCATAAGCATTAAACATTAAACCTAATCATTATTCTCATTCCACCCCAAAACAGTCGCCAGCGACGAAGTAACAGAAGTCGAACTAGTATTCAAACCCCACCCCGACATGAATATCCCCCACCCAACCCCAACCCCCCTCCCCACCGACCACATCCAAACCCGCTTCATCAAAACCTCCGGAAACGCGACAGTAGACCACCTCCGAAAATACCTCGGTATGCGCCTCGCCCTTGATTCTGACGGCGGAGAATCCGAAGAAGGACCCTTAAGGAACTGCACGATCTGGATAGCCCCCCACGGAAACTTTATCAAGATCCCCACAGGACTCACCCTCGGCCAGATCTGCGACAAGTACTGGAAGTTTAACAAGCCATTGGAAGTGTACTATTATTGGAAGAAAGTGTAGTTTTTAATTTTTGTGATTTTACAATTTTTCTTGAATAAAAATAAACATGTTCATTTAACTCATGTATTCATTCATTTAACCTCACATCATCACACCACGCTAAATCTCCAAAAATTCTCCATAAACCCATCTCACATAATTACCCCTATCCTACAACGCTACTCAAAACTACACCAACTCAAAGAACCGACTCAACCCCAAAAATACTCAACACAACTTAATAAACTACTCTCCTCATCAACTCTTTCTCTCACACATGCGCATGTACGTTCATACCCATCCTCAAAATAACAAAATAAAATGCTACGAAAACCCACGAACACAACCGTACGTCTATTCACAACCCCATTCACTTGTCGGTACAATTTTTTTCCCTTCACAAACATTGTGACCACCACCACCCGTACATCCCCATACATCAAGAAGCAAACCATCCCGAGTATACGTTCACGATGAATCGTTAAAATAAAACTAGACCACTCTCAGGTGAGTTTTTGTTCGTTTTTTCGTGAGTCGGGGGGATTTTAATTTAGTTTACATTAAAAAAATCGAGTTTTTTAACATCGTGATAGATTAGATAGTGAATGTAGTGTAGTGATGTAACACGAGCATAAACAATATTTTATCCAGATAACTCAAGTGAAAGTTATTTTAACGTGCTAACATTTTAACATTTTTTAAACTCATGTGAGAACATATATTTTTAACTGAAACTAAACATTTTACAGTGAATAGATAAACTGGGTGTACAGTTAAACTCGGAGGTGCTCTGGTTTGGTTGTCGTGGTGACTCACGGTTTTAATCTCACGCCATCGTTGCACTGGAGGAACAAGGTAAGGTCATCTTGACAAAGTCATTTGTTTTTTCGTTGCAACATCAAAAAGCATTTGTTGGCATGCCAAAAAAAGTCTCCCCATTTGCAAAAAATTCCTTAATCAAGATCCCTATACACATATCGATCGAACTTGCATAACAGTCCAATATCGTATTTTGTCCAACATTAACATGATCTCCAGAATCCCAAGGGAACGTACATTTTGTTCATGCAAATTTGCACCTGGGTATTTATTCATGTAAAATAACAAAATATCGCGACATGTACAAACCCCATCATCATGAAAAAACTCGACTTGGTACACAAACCTTTATTGGTCATGGTTACGTGGGCACGTAAAAAAAAGTACCCCCCATTCCCTTCATCTTCTTCGAAAACCCAGAAAACCGCAACAGAAAACTGAGCGCAACTCGCAGGATCACAAGTTAAGTAGTTGCGAATTGCCACTTGATGAAAATGAATGAGCTGTTGGGTTCATTGTTCTTGACCGACAGTGCAGTGTTTTTGTGTGGGGGCGTTCGTAACGTACGGATAACATTTTTGAGTTTTTAAAATGATAACGTGCAAACGTGTGTTTTTGGGATGGTTTGGTCAAGGTCGTTAGGTTTTTGATGTGTGGTGCTAGTTGATATTAAAAGAATAGTATTTTGATGTGAAAAAGCTTTTTAGTACCTTAAAAAAGTTTAATTGAACGTTTTAGTGTATGAATCAGTTGATCAAAAAGTACTTGCGAATTTAAATCACCTAATAGACAATTTAATACGATGAAAGGGAAACTCACGATATAAAATTAAAACCTAGCAATTTATATCGATTTAAAGATATAACTACCTAATACCCCAATCGGAATATTTTCATGAACGAGCATGTCGTGTGTAAAATGAATGAAAACTTAGATAACTTTTTTATGCAAGTATTGATAAAAAATTATTTAATAAGCAATTAATCTTGGTATTTTAATTAGTGAGGGGTGGATTTTTGAATAATTTTTCAATAAAATAGATTTTCATAAAATGCATTTCAAACGAAAGTGCATTCACGATATTAGCGTTAAATTATATGGAGGATTTTTTTCATGAATAATTTTAATGTTTATTCTTTGAATGTATTAAAGTAGCAGAATAGTAGTGTGTTAAAACGTTTAAAAAGTCAAAATGCTCGTTTAATTTTGGCTGCATGAATATTTTAAGGTTAACATTTTAATTTTAAATGCACATGCACGTAGCTCAAAAAATGCATATGCCTCGACACAAACAAGCTTACACACAGACGCGACACCTTAAAACACTCACGTTAATCCGGCTTTAAACCTAAAAATAAGCCTGCACCAAGACACCCATACCCCAAAGTACCTCGCACAAAAATCAATACGCATCAAACCGTATACACGACGCCCACATAACCACGACCCTTTACCCAACCATACAAACATTTCATACGATCTAATTCACAAAAACTATCCCCCTTCACACGCGCATTCTCAAACTTTCAAAAAAACACGTTACAAAAATCGCCACAACGTTACTACCCTTTATCCTTTTCTGGTTCACTGAATCCTCACATTTTTATAGGTTTACACGTTAAAACTCATACTACACCTCACAGTCAAGTTCACATTTCGTGAAAGCATGCGTACTTTGAGTGAAACTCTCTTGACCATTTCGAACTTTTAAACGTCTCAGTACGATTCTATCAGCGATCATGTTTACTTGTTTATTTCCGGTAAACCTGGAGTAGAGTCTGGAGTTACACAGATTTACGCTAACGAGTAAAACGGCACGGTTTTTACCCGAGTGCTCTACTTTACATCTTTTTTACCCGTTGCAGTGCTTTAAGCTTGCATCACATTAACCGTACCGAGATTTTTTTTGGTGCAGTATAAAGTGTTATTCCACGAGTGCATTCACTCCAAGTCCAGCTACGGAGTAAAGTACAAGTTTCCGCATCCAGTTGTTAGTGTGTGAAACTGGAAATCATGAGTTTCACAGTTTAGTGTTCAGAAATTTTAAAGATCTGTTTTTGTGCAATTATTAGTGTGATTAACATGCGGTTGTTCGATAACAATAATAATGACGGTATGACCGTTATGGATTTTGATAGTGGGGAGTTGGATTTCGGGAATGGTAAATTAAATATTTTTTCAGAATAATTTGTACATTTTATTCAGTATTTACAAATTCAATATATTTCAATATCACAAAAATCACACGCCGCTAACCCACTTGGTAAACCTATTCTTGACACAGAGCCAAGAAACAAACGCGTCAAATCATTAAATTTCTATCATTTTCCGGTGATCACGTTCCAAGGATCTTGGCTGGTGTAAAGTACCCTGGTAAAAAAATAACATCCAGTTACAACCCCCAAATCATCCCCATTTCACCCCATCCCCACTCACCCTCAAAAAAATCCCCCAACCCCTATCCATCTACCAACAACCAACCCCAACCCCAACCTTCCCCCCCACAACACCAGATGGCTCCACAAACCCCCAAAAAAACTCTCTCACGATTAAAACCACTACAAAAAAATCATCCTCGCTTTGCAAAGCACAAAAATCTCAGAAAAAGGTTAGCAAAAATCCATAAACGTACCATTCGCAACCCAAAACTATCAGAGCAGAACTAATTACGTTACGTTTTGTTTACGCCAAGCATACAATATTTTCATATCATTTCAGCATAAAAATCCACAAGGCCTAAAATGCAACCATCAAAGCAAAATATTAGAAATCGATAAAAATTCAAAAAAAAAATCCATACAAATCTCACATTTCCTGTTCATTACATAACACAATTAAAAAACAATTTTACCCAATAATCTCACATCATCAAAACATTTCATACAAAACAACTTCTACTAATAACGATGACCAAACACATCAAAAAAAAATCACCGCATGCAAAAAGAAGAATGCAATATGCAAAACACCAAAACGTCAACTCAGACAAACGATAACATGCAATAATCTACACCAAACACAAGAAAGATACACAATAGACACTAGACTCCTCAAAACACAAACCAACCATCTCAACCTTAAGAATCACGTTCACATCCACGTTAAAACCCCCTATACCCACATTACACACAAGAAACACAAAACCGTTTACGCGACTCCAATTTTTTCCTCATCCACACATCCACAAGCCCCAGTCACTTTCAACCGTGCAATCACACATCACGGTCCTCATACACGTTCTCTAATCACCTCTATTGACTCGCATGTCAACATGAGATTAACCAAATAATTAGGAACTTTTCAGTTTAGTGTCCAGTGTGTCGTGATCCTAGTCATATTTCAGTCACAATCCCCAGTGCTCAAACTACCCAGTACAAAGTGCATAAATACCCGGTAGTGTAGTGAATCATGAAAACGTGATAAATGGATCAGCTAATCCTCCTCCCGTCTGTTCTCCTCCACAAAGACAACCGCCTAGTTCAAGACGACCTCGCCTCCCTCTCATGGCCCTCAGGTCGTTCTCAGAACAGACGGGCTAGTCGGGTTGACACAGGGTCGTCATTTTGTGGCACTCGAGTCACTTTCACTGGCAATGGCACCTTCTACGTTTGTAAGCGACATTTTTTAAATATTTTCTAGACCTGTTGAACCAGTTGATTGGGGGATGGGTTAGGTTGGCAATAGCACATACGTGTTAGCATACGTGTACTTACCCAACCCATCTATAAATACATCAACACAAACCCCTCAAAACCCCCCCACACCCCCACTCAAAAAATTAGTCAACACAAATTACCAAAAAAAAATCCTTCATTAATTCGTGTAATTAGCGTGCAAAACTAGAATAAGCAACACTACACCCTCATCAACCATCCATACTCTAAAATATCACCATCACAACGAAACATCATTAAGCGATAATGATACGTTGCTACACAAACCAGAGTTCAACACACATCACTCTCGCTACTTTTAAACCTCATTTGTTTTTATGAATATGAACTCATACGTCGTTACTTATTCCTATCATGCGTTCACGTTCTCAAATAACATATTCATACACATAAATTCGTAACCTGACAAAATACGATAAACCGATCCGACACACACTTGCGATATTTTTTGCACACAAGTGTAATCAGTAGCAACAAAATTACTCACTGTCGGGATATTTTTTATAACCATACCCTCGGGCTATAGTTGCCCTTGTGTTGGTTACGAGCGGGAGGATCTGCTATTTTTTGCACAAAAAAATCAATCGAGTGTACGATCGACTGCACGTGTAGAACTATAGCTTACATAACAAAAACCCATCACGACAATCACAAATATCCTCCCCAATCAAAACCCTAGCTAACCGGAAACAAAAAAGATTTAAAACATCTACCACAACGGTTCTCTTGATCTTGATCACAAAAAAAGTAACGCGATACCCCATTTCCTCACACACTTTGGTACGATTCCAAATAACAGTTTACAAACTAATCTATCATCACGTTTAATTGGTACTGGCATGTTAGATTCTTGGCTCATCATAACCACGTAATCTTCAGCCAAAAATTTTCAGTAATAATTACAGGTGCAATTACAGATATGTTCAAAAATATGTATGCCAAAAATATCCTCTCATTTGACAACACAGTTGACCTACCTGTACAATTATGACTCACATAAAATTACACCCCTCATAGTAATAAATCCGCCCATACGACAAAGTAGACGAACAATCGCATAAAAAAACAGGAATGCATGTAGGCGATGAGCATAATAGTAAAAGACAACCCGACATTCTACAAACCTTAATCGTTCGTCATATCACCAAAAAAAAAGATGAGTAAAAAACTCAAGAAAAACGACAATTCGCAGTTGACAATCACTAAACAAACATCAATAAAAAACCCCCCTGTATAAATTTCCGCACGCTTGCATCTAACCCACTTTAAACTCGTCCCATATTCACCAGGATTCTCACTTTTTTCACGCAAAAAAAGCGACTGCGTAAAATTTGTGATCATACTTGGCATAAAAAAGCTACCGTGCTGTGAGAAAATATAGCACACCCACCCACACCAAATCATCCATAACGAAAATTTTAAAAGTGACAACGCAACTTCTCACAAATGCGTTTCAACAAACCAACTCTCGTGCCAACTCATCATGTTAGTTGTAAAACAAACTCTATTTCTACACAACCCAAGAAAAATCATAACCCCCATATCACTCAATAAAAACCCCCAAATTAAATCTAAACCACTTAATCCCACAAAAGCACTCAATTGTCAGACAAATATTACTGGACGAATTAAAAAACAAATCTAGAAACAACGCCATCTCCAAAAACTACAATACACCCCGTTATACACACTGAATAGAGATGGCATCACAAATTGACCATCCAGCACCACTAAAAAAAACTACCCAGTGACACGCAATCACTCACAAAAAGAATGCATACAAAAATTCCATCACACATACAATTCCTGTCAAATAGCGTACTGATATGAGCCATAGTAAAAAACCTTCATATCACAATCTAAAGCACTAAAACAGTCTACCAACCCAAACAATAGGTGAACACAATAGAGTGAACACAACACAACACAACCCATGCAAAAAAAACACCGTAACAAAAATCCACACACGCCAAAAAAAACCCTAAACCCGGAAAGAAATGCCAAAACCTACGCTCCCATAAGCACAACCACTACTGCAGCGGAAACCACCTAAAAAAACCAAATACCCGGTTTCTCGCATACCCCCCCCCTACCTTTAAAACACATGCAATTCCTACCAAAAGGTCTCGTGTATGACTCATCCATCAATAAAAAACTCCACAAGGCCACTACATTGTCTCACGAAACAAACCCCAATTCACCCACACCTCCAAGTAAACAACCCCACACACACCCCAACCCAATCATGAATATTATTCACCCCACCCCAAAAAGTACATATGCACAATCAACCCCAACGGGGTGTGTACGTAAAATAACAGCACACCCCTACACAAATTCAAGCAACTAATTTCTAATCCCCTAATCTAAAAAAAATCAAAAAACAAATCAACTTTCGATTAAAAATTTCCCCTCAATCAGTTCACTCCCAAACACACTCAAAACCTATACAAAAGCACACATCTCTCTCACTCCGGCTCCAACCCATCCCAGACACGTGAAAAGAAACCCCCTACCTATCCAGCAATCACAACCCAAACACACAATGACCAAACATTCCTACCTGACCACCACGTAAAGAGTTAAAGCTCCCCAACCAACGAGCCACTCTCGCTGCAGACGTACAACCGTGAACAGTGCTGCAGCAAGTGCATAATTTTTCATGCATTCACATGTTCAGTTAAAAAAGTGCAGGTTTTAACACTAAACTCCAGACAAATCTCACACACACAAGTGCCTAGTCCCCATAAAACCCCAAAAAAATCCCATAATCCAATTAAAGCGTAAAAGGAAATATAAGCAGTACATTACGCTTGCGCAAAACAATCATCACCGCAGCTGATATTTAATTATCCTCAACCTTCTCCATCACATAAACCAGTTTGCTCAATACAGTTTGACTCTGACCATGACGTGACGCAAGTCCGCAAGTCGTCTGCTGCATTATCCCATGTAAACCCCAACTGGACAAATTCCCCAAAACACAATGACCATTGCCAAATAATCAATCGTTCGTTATCAACCACCGATAACAATGTCCCGCATACACTACCACGCAAAGATCGAGCAGCTTCGATCGATACTCGTGAGTTCACTACCCAGTGAGAATTTACCTTGTTATTTGATTGGTAAAGCAATCTTAGATTTTCACTTTGAGAAATCTTAAGTTTTGATGTTGCAATGAAGTGTAGTTTGACACGGTTGAACGAGTAATTGGGGTGGATTAAGATCGTGTGTATTTGTGTGTTTTGCAGGCGTTAAAAACGATGGGATGAGTGACCAGCAGCCGAAGCAGAATGTACAAGCGTTGAATAGGAGTAGCAGCAGTGGTGTGGCTGATGCTACCGGTGGTGGTGGTGGGGTTAATGATAATAGGCCGGGGAGTGCGAGGTCAAATAGGGAGAGACATGAGCGGGTTATTCTGTTGAAGGAGAGGCAGAATTCTGAGAGGGTTAAGAAGTTGGAGGAGTTGAAGGAGCAGGTTGGTGGACAATTGTGTATGTATGACTTATGTTCTTGACCAATTACCTAACCACTCTCCTTTTACACAGGCCCTTGCAGCCGCCCGCCTCCGCGAAGAGCAGGACTCAAAACGCAGAAGACACTTTGAGGAGCTCGGCCGGAAAGACGAAGAACGAAGACGCCAAGCAGAGGAGCGTCGCCGCATGCTCGAAGAAGAACGCCGAGTATCATTACAAGCGAAATGGGAAACAAAAAAGAACAACTTGATGAGCAACTCATACGTGGGCGGAAAATCAAAGCAATCGTACGCGTTCGGCTCGTGCACACCCCGACTCCTGGACAATCACGTAGACGGGTTCCTCTGGAAGTCACAGTATAACCTGAACGTCACGAAAGAACCTGGACTCCGCGCCAGCTCCGCACACGATCTACATCTTCAACAAAGTGAGTAGAAAGTTTTTTTTAGAAAATGATCGTGTAGTTTCATGGTAGAGTGGTCACGAGATAATGATCGTGTAAAGAGTGAAGATTTCTCTCTGTGTGTAGAAGAGGTACGATTGAGTACCAGTATGTACGAGTGGAATCAGCACAGAACGACCCCAGACAATCCTTTGCTGCAGCACACCAGTGCTGGTGGATGTGTTGAGAGGAGGGGTGGTGGTAGAACGAGGAAAAGTAAAACGTGATAAATTAATTCCACGTTAATTAGTTTTCTCCATATTTTTGAGTTTACACCTGGTACACCTGGGGCTGTGTGTGATTTTTTTTGAGTTTGATCAGCTGATTTTTTGTGTTGTGTTGTTGGTTTTTCGTGATAATTTGTGAGTTCGTGAGTTTAATAAGTTAATTGTTTTGCAGACGACTCCGCAATGGACACCCCATCCCGAGTATTCTGCGGCCGCCGCAAAACAGACCTGACCCCAACAATCCCAATAAAGCGAGACGACTACACAGTGATGTCCCGATCAACATCCCGAGGCTCAGGTAGAGTATACAGTTCTATGACTCGTTTGGATAGGTCACGATCCCCAGGTGGGAGTGTTACTCAGCATCATGGTCCAACGGCTTCACCACAAAGACCTTCGCGTTCAAAGAGTACGACGCATCTGCAATCTGCAGGGTTGAAATTGACGAGAACTGAGATACTTAGACAGGCGCTTGCGTCTAAGAAGGAACGGGATGGTGGTGAGTTGTATCATTTTTGGGGGGTGGGAGTAGGGGTTTTCTCTTTTTTCGGTTTCTCTCTTTCTTGCACTCACGGGGTTACAAGATCGTTTCACTCGCTTTGGTCTTGGTGTAAAAATTGGTCGTTGGTGTGTTCTCGTTTCTTGCTGGTGTATCGTGGTATTGTAGTTAGGATTCATGGTGTTGGGTAGTGTATAATTGTTCTAATGAGTTTGGTTCTTTAGGCATCCGGTCTGTCGACGCATCCCGACCCCCATCCTCAATGAGCAGTTCGATAATGACGTCATCGACCCACTCCCAGGTCCAGATGCGTCCTCGAAACTCTTACGTACGGAAGACGAGACCAGCGAGTGTGCACGTGACAGGAGTGTCCACTGACCAACATGTTGGGAGTCACGACAATAGTTTAGTAGCAAAAGACAGTAGCGTGTCGTCGAGGAGGTCAGAGACGCCTTCGAGTGTCAAGTCGGCGGTGAGTAGGAAGGCGAGTAATGAGCTAAGGCGGCCGCCTGGTAGTTCTTCCTCCCAAGTTGCTTCCGGGAAGAGTTCGGGGAAGACTTCTCCGTCTCCGATGAGTCAGAGTGTACACGAGACGAGCACTATTAAGCGGCAGGTTAAGAAGAAAGTGAGTCCTAGTGTTTCCAATGGGAAGGAGAAGGTCAAGGTTAAGACTCCCGAGCCGGTTGTTGAGGTTAAGCCGGAAATTATAGAGCCTAAGCAGGATAAGGTGATTGAGAACTTTGAGAGTATCGAGTCTGCGTTTGCGTCTGGGTCTGACGATATTAGTTACTCGAGCAAGACTCCGGAGCCTTTTGGGAGGGCCACGAGTGCTGATAGTAATATCACGAGTGAGGTTCTCGACAAGTCTGGCAGGGACTCTGTGTCGACTAACAACACGCTTGATGAGTCGGGGGGTCAGGAGTGGGGGAACCCGTTTATAACGAATGTTACTCCCGAGCCGACTGCTAATGTTCATGAGGAGGTGAAGCAGGCTAGTCCTGTGCCGACGGAGGTGAAGGATGAGGTGGATGACGCGGGTGGGAAGCCGAAGATTATGACAGAGGAGGAGGCGAAAGCGGCGCTTGCGGAGAAGAGGAGGTTGGCGAGGGAGGCGGTTGAGAAGGAGGCTGCGAGGGTTGCTGAGGTAAGGAATTGGGGGACAGTTGATTGATTGATTGGTGCGTGGATAAAGTATCTAATACTAATGTTTCGTTTATTTGCAGCTGGAACGCCTTGAACTAGAACGCCAGAGATTAGAGGAGGAGGAGGCGGAGCGTTTAGCTGTAGAAGCGAGAAAGTTGGAGGAGGAGCGTCTCCGCATAGCGATCGAGGAGGAGCAAAAGCGACAAGAGGACGAGAGGAAGAGAAAAGAGGAGATGGAGAAGGAGAGGCAGGAGAAGGAGCGACAGGAGCGCGCTGCAGCGAAAGAGGCGGAGCGCATTAGACTTGAAATGGAAGAGAGACTGAGAAAGGAGGAGGCGGAGAGGTTGGAGAGGAAGCGGAGGGTTGAGGCGATCATGAGCAGGACTAGGAAGAAGGAGGCGGAGCAGCAGCAGGCAAAGTACGTGGTGATTGATGATTTTAATGATTATGTTGAGAATTGTCACTAAATGTACCTATTCCCTCCTATAGATCGAACAACAGCAACTCATCCCCAACAGAGATGGTAACCCAGCAGAACGACTTGAACGGGCATAAAGATAACATGTAAGTATACGTAAGCACTCCACTACACCACATAACCAATATACTTACCCATGCTATTTTGACACACACCGCAGTATTCTCCAAGAATCAATTATGCAGTCATCAGTAAACTCAATAAACAACAATTTTAACAACAACAATGATTTCGGTAGCACGAACAACGACGCACTCGACAACGCAATGACGCAGCAGCAACAACCGCCACAAGGTGGAGCCTCAACGCTCATATCGTTTGACGGGATGAACTCATCATCGGGTGCTAATAACGAGTTGCCGTTGGACGGATCCACCT
>JAQFXM010003587.1:0-19720 GCA_034693345.1 Entomobrya multifasciata
AAGTAAAATTTCGGTTAGCGTTTTTCGACAAGAGGTAACACTCCAAGTAGGGTTTCTGACATATTATACAGACCCATCTCGAGTACCTATATGAGTACGTGTTTGCGCATTATAATATCATGATCACTGTTATGTGCTCTCTAGTCTACTTCTACCAAGCTAAAATCATAGTAGAAGAGTTGCCTTTCGCATTTTCAGCTTGTCTTTCACAAAATTACAAACTGTGCCGTGCTGGCTTCGTGCAGGAAGGACGTAAAGGCCCTTTTTACTAGTAGACAGGAGAGGAAAAAATGAGATATCGTATTGGACTTGGTTACTCGCTGGCTTGGCAGACACACTCCTGCCTTGTACCCTGCCCTGGTCTTCTTCTGATGGTGTGTGTTTCCCATTTCCATGTGTGCAAGTGTCTTCATGAATTTGAACAGTTGTATGTTTAAACTTATATCGTCATGTGCGTTCATGGTAGTACGCGGGCCAGACCAGATGTGTCTTTTTGTCCCTTTTGTAATGTAGAGAAGAGAAATAAGCAATAGTAATAATAATAATGATGATAGTCCGATATACTATAGAAGAAAGTTAATGTTATACCTTTAGTATCTGGAGGGAGAAGTATGTATTCAAGCATGCATGAGAAAGTCATCCCATTTAATGTGTATGTTGGGCTGGATCCAAGATTATCACTTATGGGAGTCATCCAGCCATAATAACAAGCCTTATGGTTAGTTACATTTTTGTAGCCCTTATACCAAAAATACATGGATTTTCTTATCTGCAAGAGAGCAGTAACAAGATGATGTTCTCGCGTATATGCAATACCAAACGAAAAAGTTCCCGTTTTCCCTTTCACTCAAGCGTTTGATAAGAAAGAAATTACACAGAAAATACAGACATTATTGACATAACTGCGTCCATAAAGCGAAAAAAGATAACTGCATACTCTCTTGGTGGATACAATACTTTTGCAATATAAAAGACTGGGTACAGGATGTATTTTTTGATCATAATTGTTATATAAAGAAAAAAATGTTCGTTTGTTTTCTTACGTTTTTCTAGTAAAATGTTCATTTTTC
The DNA here is from genome assembly GCA_034693345.1 of Entomobrya multifasciata. Taxonomy (NCBI): domain Eukaryota; kingdom Metazoa; phylum Arthropoda; class Collembola; order Entomobryomorpha; family Entomobryidae; genus Entomobrya; species Entomobrya multifasciata. Next base: position 1,071 of record JAQFXM010003587.1, read on the forward strand.
TGAGATGGGTTACCTAAATGCAGTATACTGTATCTGAATAACATGTACATCAATTTTACTGGGCTCCCACGCCCGATAAGACCATTAAATTGCATCATGCACATTGAATTTTGATATGGGTGTAATTGTAGCAAGGATAATGAGATAGTGACCGAGTTTCATATGTTCCAGTTTTTCTACGTGTTTTTGTTCGTAAGTTTAATGTTTTGTTCGCAAAAATAGTCATGTCCCATGCGTAGGGGCAGTGTGTGCAAACTCCGTACCTGTTCATGTGCACGGTGCAAATGGAGCTATTTAGCAAAGTTATAATGACATCTACATCATTATTTGCTTCACGGATTTATCTATATCAAGGTCTAATTCTTTTATGTTTGCAACTGTAATGGTACTTGTAACTTTTTTGGTGCAAACTATTAAGCGTCGAAAGCAGAAAAAGGGTTAAATGGACAGTGAAAATGTAGGAGTAGTAATAATTGCGCAATTATATTTTGCTAAAAATACTGCAATGTTGAAGAACAACAGAACACATGGCTGATTATTTTTATGACAATGGCGACAAAAGTGGATCTTGAAGCACACGGCGTGCCCTAAAATGCATGTCAACAGAAATAAGCTGGGGATTTAATGTTGCCTGCAATTCACGAATGACTGCTGACGATGATAATGAGATGAAATTGTTATGAGAATCAGTTGAATAATTCCTCTGAAAATGGTATTTTGCATGGCAAAATGCTACTACTGCTTTTGTCTCATCATAAAAAACGCAGTGTAATGTAATCTGTTGCCTATTTTGAAACCGATTTATGAGGAGACAGATTATTTACAGTTCCGTTATTTTGAGAAGATATATTTTAAAATACAAAAAATGACGAGGTTTGGGATGATAGAAATAAGTAAAATGATGATGGTATAAGAATAATATAAGGAATGGCAATCGCTTGACTGCCTCAGTTGTTTCCTCAAAAGTGTGTCGGTAATATAATAGCATAATTATACATCATCACCCATGTACTCTACTGGGATAAGTGTACGCACATGTTTGTGCAAACAAACTTTTATGATGATTTAACGGGAAATATTGCGTTCGAGGTGGTAATAATCGGTCTTCGTTTTTCCCTTGTCATTCTGTGCATTTTAACATATGGCACAAAATTGTATTGTCGTAGAAGACGTAATGGGTGAAGTATCCACACAGCTCATGTAATCTGAATGAGTGGATAAAATTTTTGCAATTACATTGACCACAAAAATCTAGCATCCCAGTTGAGCTGTTTGCTAGCGACTTCTGTCAGTCAGCATTTAAAATATTTAGCTCAAAAACTATCGAATGAAATAGCTTTAACTCTTGTGCTCATTAAATTTAGTGCACATTATTACACCGCACCGTACAGACCAACCTCTCTGGCTTTATTTTCTCATAAGTACCTCTCGCATTTATATACTCAATTTCATAAGTATTAAAATTCCATTGTGATTTTGTGGTGAGTTGAAATAAAATTCTAAACTGCTCCCGTTTCTCAATTACTTTTAGAATGGGTGCAACGTGAAATTTGTTGCAATAAAACAGCACATATGCATAGTCATCCTTTTACCCACATACACGTGTAGTGTGTGGTGGCATCATGGCAAGAAATAATTACAGCATTAGAATGATTGCTGAGGTTCCGTTAACATCCATGTAAACTTACCGAAATCCCAAAAACGATTTCAAAAATTGTATCTCAGTAAACTACTCTGAAGCCGGGTAGAATCATAAGTTGTGCGCATTAAAAATAAAGTAGCAATTATGGCCTTACTCTCTGAAATTGGAAAGGAGCTTCAAAATGTCAAGCTGTAAAAAATAATAATTGTTCAAAATACTTAAAGCATTGTGTCGGAGTTTTCTCAAAGTCACTGTTTTGCGGACCCATCATGTACGACATGCGCTGGTTTAATTGAAGCATTCCTAATCCCAGTTTCATCGTATGTACAGACTACAGACACATATAATAGTTTCATATTACAATCGTCATTCTCATTTGTGATTATATCGTGGTTTGTAGTTTTTGTATGCGTACGTTGTTTGGTGCACCAAACAATACAATACACTATAAACCCCAAAAAATCATTTTTAGTTAACCGAGAAAACTCATCAAGCATGTATATTATGTATGATAGTTGAGATGACATTAAAAGCTGATATTTTCGTTGCCATAAAAGCACTATATTGTAAATAGTGAGCATTATACGCGAAAAATTTAATTTGATATGATAGCATGCTATAAAAGCTATCAATATCCTAGAAAACCGAAAATTACTAGGCAGAAACATGTAATCATCATCAAGTTGGTAACCACCAGACAAAATAATTTCAGCAATTTTGGGACATTTTATATCACAAGTCGTATTGATTTGGTCACCTTCAATATTTTGACTTATTTATCTATATTTGATTTGTTTGTCGATTGTCGATGTTTATACTATGTTTGTTATCAGCATAACAATAAGTGCATGAAGGAGTACATTTCGTACATAAAAAACTTTGTTGGTTCTGCATTCAACATGCCTGCTTATATCATATGAAAAGTAGGCAAATCCGTAGGTATTTTTGATTACTTCCAGACTTTGACTGGCATATATATATATGATATGTGTCACGAAAAGTTTATACCTCTAAGTAGTTTTTGATCAATATTATATGCTCTTCTTTTTCAGTTTAGCTTTATTATATATTACATACATCAACGAAAATATATCTATTTATATTTGGGCAATTAATACGTGATATGTAATCTGGTTCTGTTTGTCTTTGATGAAACGTCGATGAAAGTTAAGTAGTAAGCAATTAATTCAGATTATGGTTTTTTAATTTAATTTTTTAATCATTCTGTACTATGGGTAGTTTATGGTATTTTGCTTAATTGCATTTGTAAGAAGTTTCATTTGTAAATCGGATAGTCCGTTACTGTATGTTTGCTAATAATCAGCAATGCAAGCTTTATATCTTTTGTAGTTTGCATTCTCTTCGTTATTCATAACGACATGGTGTTCATTAGTGGGCTATACAGATTTCTTGGAATCAGTAAGTTTTAACGTGAATGTCACTATAATGGCTGTAGACAAACCAGTAAACCTAAATGTCCGTTATTTCGTGACAAAATATTACAGTGTAACCACCCGGTAATTTAGTAATATCAATATATCTATCTTTTAATGTCAACATGCAACTGTTGTCATTTTGAAGCATGTATTTCATTCAAATTACATTGACAGGAATAAATATATCAAATAGCAATGAAGGATTTTTTCAGCGGTTTAGACTGTAACCCTTCTTCACCAAATCCAATCGCATTTTTCATAGACGTATTATTTATAAGTTTTTTGTTTTTATGTTGTCGATATATTAACAAAATTTCACTACACAGTGAACACCACCAGTATTGTAAATTTCAACTTCCAACCCAGAAATAGATAGCTAGGCAGTGGTAAATTTAATCATCATAGTATATTATATGGCATGTCCTATTTTAGTCTAGTATATATATTTATATTAGCTTCTAAGTAAGCTGTTACAAACATTGACAAAAATAATTGGACGAAGTATGCGGTAATCTATATTTAGTTGCACATATTGCTAAAACCATATCATACGTAAAAGGAGGTATTTTTATAGCTGTAGTGGTTTGCCCGAGAAATGTGTAGCTAAAATCAGAAAGAAAAAATATCTTAATTTTTTACACTCCTTTCACGAATGACAACTCACGAAAAATTAGATTGAGGCAACTTTTCCGAGGAATTGAATTAACGGCGATGCTACACCAATTTCATAGATATGGTGATGATTGACAGTAACATAACTAATAAAATAAGCCATCGAATTTGAAACTTTTAGAGTATATGTCACTATTACTTTTTTATCGTTGGACAATTTCATAATGACCAAACCAAAACGAAAAAGAAAAGACAGACCACCATATGAAAACCGCCTTTCATTCCTACAAATAGGTTTCCCTGAACAAGAAAATCGAAGACAGCTTGGCATGGTATCATAGTTTTTTTGTCTAAGAGTTGAGGAATTCAATAATAAACCGCATATTATACACGTCAGTTTTATGGCTCTATCAGAAAACCCAAGTATCATCATTTCTCTAAACATCTTGGTGTATTTCAAAACACAACGCCCAGGAAAATCCCATTGCAATTACAACTACGACCACAAAATTATTTGCAACACAGAACACACAGACACTACCAACACAGTAGACTACCGTTTCTATTTTGTTCTTTTTGCGTGTTTTCAAGACAAACGGGTATAGAAAACCGAAACCGCGGACATCTCATCCCATTGAAACAGACACTTTCCCAATTTGCAATTACACTAACACTAGAAGAGCTCTGACCGTAACTTTAGAACCGGTAGACTCCTTTCTGTGGTGGTGTCGTGTCATATTGAATAGGCAGTTGTGTTATTGTTTTGCCTTCCAACTCTCAAATATTTTATTCATATTCACGATAATGATAACGGTGGTAGTACTATAGAAGTACCATAATCGTGTAATGAAAAGATGATGATTATTTGCCAGTATTTTTTCAGTTAGCTTTAATAATGGTCCCTTATTCAGCCTTTCTCTGAAAACAGTAAATTGTCCATTAAAGAGAGGAGTACACAATTTTCAATTTGTTTCACTGTGTCATTAGCAATAATATAGCAATTCATGTGTGTCTAGAGCTATTAAACTGAAGTTGGTATTGAGGCGTGCGTTTGTGAAATATGCATAAATCCACGTTTTTGACCAAGCCTTCCCTCTCCTTCTTTTCTGTCGTTACTGAAATTGCAACCTTACCCATCACCACTAAAATTATCAATTTACAACTTGGTTCTTCTCAAGAAGTGAAGTGCTGGCTAATTACATCTTCCATGTCATTGCCAACACCACCATCATCGTCATCATGTAAACCAACACTATTCACGAAAAAAAAACTTTGGTGCCAGTATTGCTACATTGCTCGGTGTCCTTACTCCTTACCTATTTCTACTTTGAACTAAGCAAGTTGTAGTGAGATTTATTTGGAACAGTGCTGTGCTATGGACCACACTTTTCACTTGTCTTGAGATAGAAAATTTTCAAAACACGCAAAGTGAAAAGAATTTGCGTTCCACAGCTCGCGCGCTACTTTTTGAAAATAATTTTCAAGAAAATTATATATTTCGAAAACATGAAAAGTGAAAGCCGTCACTTTGCACACACAACACAGCTGTCGCAGGTGCTTTCTCAACCCTGTGTTGTAATTAAAAGAAGGAAAATTGTTAATAGCACTAGTTTTAAAATAATTGTACAATCATAACTAGTTAGTCAGCTTAACTTACTCTAATTAAAATTAGGTAAACAATGCCTCCTAAAGAACCAGTAATGAGATTGAGGGCTCCCCGGAAAACATCCGACAACGCCAGTAAACTAGCTTTCTTAGCGGCAGTGAAGGCGCGGAAGGAAGTTTTATTTGCCAAGTTTTCTAACATTATCGATAACAATAGGAAGAAATCAGCTTGGGAGGAGGTCAGCGAGATTGCCAAGAGCCTTAACATTGTCGCCGCAGACAGAGACTCGTACTTTGTAAGGGATAGTGTCTTCGGCCTTTGGAAGAGCCGCACACTGAAGAAAGTGGATAATGCGGGCCGGACGGGGACGGGAGGAGGACGTAACGCTGTACTGTCAGAATTGGACCATGCAATTCTCGATATTGTTGGACGAGAATCACCAGCAATCCAAGGACTTCCGGTTGGCGAGGTAGGGGGAAACATGACAGACGTTCCAATAAGTGAAACTGAAGTTGAGTTTGAGCTTCCAGACATTTCAGAGATCCCATCTGCAGAACAGCCACGTACCTCTCTAAATAATCCTTCACCACCAACTGTAAATTTAGAAGAATCAAATGGCCCTATGCCCAATCAAAACAACTCAAAACGAAGAGCTCAAAATGAATCAATTTTCCCCCTCAAAACGAGACGCTTTGACACAGGGGAGAAGGAAAATGTCCTTCTTGAGAAATGGAGGTCACAAACTGAGTTGATGCGTCAGCAAGCCTACAATATTAAGCTTCAGAGTTGGAAACTGGAGCGCGAGTTGAATGTCGTCGGTTCACCACTCACGGAAGGAATCACGCCGTATGATGTGGAAATTGCGGATGTAAACGAATAGTTTGTTTTGGAACTATACAGATATTTACAAGCATTTTAAGTTACATTTTTCATTTATACTCAAGAAAATAAACTATGTAATGTATTACTGTGAGAATAAGCTTCTACAAAAACAGTGTATTTTTATTTGGTTCAACTGAAAACTTAAATTACAGCTAAAATATGACACACATTACAATTACTAAAAAAATCCTAACAGTTCATCCACTCTTACTCTTGCGCCCACATCATCTTCCTGCACCGCACCATCTTCATCTTCATCAGTCTCATCTAGTTCAACTAAAAAGTCGGCCTTGCATGCAATGTTATGCAGTGTTGCACATGCAATAACAACAAGGGCTGCATACTCTGGGTCTACTCTTAAAAACTTAAGTACCATAAACCGGTTTTTCAAAATTCCTATAGCGTTCTCTACTATCCTGCGCGTTCTTTTATGAGCAACGTTGAACCGCTGCTCTCTGGGGTCATTTGGATTTTGCCGAAGCGGAGTAATGAGCCAAGTCTTCGTGCCGTATCCCGAATCACCTAATTAGTAAATTAATCAGACAGCACATTAATCTTGTACTATCATAATGACAAGTGTAAAAAAAATGTAGCATAAAAGAGGTTACTCACCTAAGATAACAGCTGCAGGGAATGGGCGCCATCCTCCGTCAAACTTCTCGGAGATTTGCGATGCTCTCAACACTCGTGAGTCATGGACCGAACCTGGAAAGCGACTATTTACGTAATAAAACGAATAGTCAGGACCGCAGATAACCATTACATTAAGGGAATGCTTCCCATGCCGATTGATGTATTGCTCTTCAAACTGGGAAGGAGCAATTAACGGAACAAGAGTACCGTCCACAGCACCACACACACTTGGAAATCCACCTTTTCTCAGGAACTCCACTGCAATCCCAGAAGAGTCAGCTGGCCATCTGATGACTCGATGAGAAACGTGATCCACGATGAGTTTCACTACGGTTCGGACACTGCGACAAACTGTAGCCTTTCCAACTCCATGCATGTCGGAGATACCATGTAGTGGTGTTCCAAGGGCGAGCCAGTGCAGTGCCAAAAGGAACTGTTGCTGTGCGGAAAGCGCAGCGTTGAAGTCTGTTTTGTGCCTAAGTTGGTTTCCTATCAAACGAAGCACAGACTCAGCTTCAGATGGACGAAGTCGGAAGCGTTCCATAAACTGCCAGCTGTAGAAAGTGGAGAAGTTCACTCGCTGGCGGTAAGTCTTCTTTGCTCTCACAACAGTCTCCTCGTACTCTTCTTCATCACTGGAATAATAGTCCATTCCATCCATTTCCTATACAATTTTATTTCTGGTAAAATAAGGTGACTAAATACAATTTAACAGTTAACTAAATAGCTTGACTTCAATTTTTGATGATAATGGCAGCTGACTTTTCTCTCTGTAGGGTGGTCATTTGACCCTACAAGTTGTGATGAAAAGCAGAAAATTGTTTGCTAAAACCTCGCGAGTGTGGAACGCAAATGCACTATCTCGGTAAAAAGTACTCGCACTTGTCACTTTGCGTTTAGCACTTGTCACGTTGATAAGTTTTGCGTACTGTGGAACCTAAATAGTCAAGAAAAGTACAATTTGCAAAGACAAGTTCGAAAATTGGAAAAGTAGGGTCCTCTGTGGAACAGTACACTGGTGGCACTTATTATACATTTATACTAAACAGAAAATTGTCTATGTGCAAAGTTGTATAGATGTATGCATTTTACTCGTTAAAAGTAAGTTGTGCTATGACGAGATGAGATGGTCGTTCGTCCCCTTCCTTAATGGTGACAGTAATGGGTTTTCAGCTGTTCTTTTTTGCATTTTTTCCTTCTCTCTTTTTTTCTTTTTATGCATCTACTATCATTACTACACTAACACATTTTCCCAGAGAGTTTGCAAAGAAGCAATTCTATGAAAATGCTGTGTTGATGATAATGACAACAATGACAATGCTGGCGACTAAGAGGAAAGGCGAATATTACCAGTAACAAACATGCAAAGGGTATGCATGTAGGTAGCTATGTTCATAATCCGACCAAATTCGCGTGGGGATGACGGGTACAGTAAAATTCTCTGAAACAAAACTTTCTAAACCACGTAACTTACGTTAGCATCTAAAGATACATATCGTGAAGTTCATGGTAATACCATATAATGGATTGCATATCATAGAATTTTCGATGCGTGTTTTTAAATAATCGTATTTGATAAATTTGTGGTCCAATTTGAGGCTTATTTGGGTTGTTAGACGATTTACATTATATATTAGCACGCTGTGCTAGATTAGATTAGAAATTTTGTTTTGCATTTCCAAGTGGTGGTACTTTTAATTTCATGATAAGTAGCAGTGTAGCAGCACAATATGGAATGACATAACAAGATATTTTTTGCAATTTTCTGTACGTTTTTTGTGAAGAGGAAGATGATGGAGATGATGATTATGCTGAAATTCAACTAGACTCTCACGGTGACGGAAAAATAAACGATGAGAGAGAAAATATACATATTATATATTATGTATACTAGTAGAACACAATTTTGTGTTTGCTAAATACAAATAATATACGTGTATGTGCTTGCACTTGTACTTGTTACAGAGGCAGTTGTTAGTTCTAATTGTGTGATATGATACATATGAGTCCACTTTATTTCCACTAAAAAACTTTTTTTCTTCTGTGAGTACACAAATACATAGTTTTGTTTTTTGTACGAGTGTGTGTGGGCTCATTCATTTTTCTCTCATTTTTCATTCTCGCGTCATCATATGTGAAATGCTTACATTTTTAACGTTCTCATGCTTAGATAAAACATTTTTTTATTCTTTTGTTCTTTTAAAGGGGTAGGTTTAAATTGACACTTTGCTAATCTTATATTTTATTTGAGTGCTACCATCAGTGTGGTTTACTAGAAAAAACTAATTTTCAGCTCACAAAACGTGTATACATACTTCAATTCCCATATACATTTCATGTACACTGGTAATTGTTGTAAAAAAATTGTGAGTTCTTATGAATTTTACAGGCAGTTCTAAATGAAGAAACGCATATCTCTGTCTAGTTGACAGTAGGGGGATATTCAATGTAATATTTAGTGGAACGGGAAATTGTAATGACAATTATTACAGGAGCACGCGGTTGTATTTTTCTGATTACTACGTACCCACTACATTTTCTATGAATAAAATATTTTAAGTGAGGCTTTTCCGAGAGAAAGAAAAACTAGTTTGCCAACCAAAAACAACACTACCGGGTCTACCTTTACAGTGTCATTTAGAATGTAAAGACAACGTTTGTCTTTCCGGGTGTCCATTACACTGCATAATTTCTCTTACTGTTTATACCGTAAAACTTAGTGGTCATTCTCAATGGTAATGATACTATAACAGCATAGATGAACAATATTACCATTTCAAAGAAGAAGTAAGTTATAATGCAAAACTAAAATTGTAGGTATGCAAGACGAACACACAAAATTATTGCCATTGTGATCAATGTAGTAGCAAAGCATGAAAATTGCGTTGAGAGGGATGTGAATTATGGTTTGCTGAAGATATTATTGCGTTTCTTTTGACAGGCACTACCAAATGGCGTGTTTATATCATCATAAGACTGATAAAACTATAGAATTAATGTAAAATCGGAGTATATCATTCATAATTAGATATTTTTCTTATCAAACTATACTTATTACGCAAAAAAATGACTGTCACTGGCATTTATGACGAATACATATGGAACATTCGAATGAATATTTTAATAGTGTTTCTACTCGTTTGGTTAAATGATATATATTATGATACTGTAGCAGCGTTTTTTGTAGAATTATTGAACTACTGTTTTTGTGTGCTAAAATTGCTTACTTTTTATTTTGAACGGGTATAATTACCACAGTCAGGCTAATGATAATAGTATTTAGTTGCTTCCTTTGTTTTTTTTACATACATACATCATTGCTGCACGGCAATTTCTCTGATAATTGACATGTAAAGAGTATTAAGATTATTACATATTAGGGTCCTGGTATTATTTTGATTATTTACCATTTAACTATGAGGCCACTGTTTCCTCACTAAATCTACTGCATTTGAAATTAATTAATTAATACTACTACATTAATAAATTCGAAAGAAACCTTGCATTGTTGCTGTCCGTCAAATGCGTGATGCAAGTATAAGAATTTTTAGCATGTGATTTAAGTACAAAAACTGATTAATATACTAATAAATAATTTGTGTCTTTAGATAACATTTGAGTTTTAATAGTGAATGTTTTTAGTAGAAGCAATTTTTGCATTAAACAGTCTTCGTATATAAATATAAAAACGATTTGCGTTTCAAGGAGATTATCGCGTTCATATTGAGTAAGTCAAAATAGAAGGAGGATATCCCAAAATTTTATTAGGCCTATTTGGCTATTGATAGTACCATTTCACTGCATAGATACGGTAAAGGTGTATAAGGTGATTGTCACACTATCCCTACAAGCAACTAAAGAAGATAAAAGGGGAAAGTCGTTTTAGAGACGACTTAGTAAAATTCTTCTTTAAATGAAATCGGAAGATTGTAAATCATCAAAGCTTTGAGGATAAACGAGCCGACGAATGTAATTATACGTTATATGGAGTTTGTAAAATTTATTGTAAAACAATATTCTGAAAAAGCTTATTATGTTGACTTTGACTATATGATGTATTTAAACTAAATGAAAATTCACTATTAAATCTTCCCTTTTGTAGTAAATCTTACCTTTTGTTAAATATTCTCCGTCACAGGGGAAAGAAATCTCTTATATTAAGATTGACTATTGAGAAATATCAAATATTTTATTCAAATCGAATAAACTTCAAGAAAAATATTTGTCACTTTGGCTCAAGCAACGTTTTTAAAGTAGCAGCCACTAGCTAGCTATGACGCATATGAAAATTTATCTTTACATCCTTTGATTTTAATACCCATATTCATTTCAGTGTGAATTGTACAAACAAACATGAAAAGAAGTCATTCAAGCAGACGATAAATCCGGATCAAAAAGATTTTTTTGCTTGTACTAACAGAGCAGTGGTTGTTGAAGAGACTTGCTGCTGCGTAGATGACAAAAGTGACTTGCATTCCTCCGTTCTGACATGAATTACAAATGAGTACTACTTACAACAACAGAAATATCAAAAATATGTAGCGTTACACCAGGCAGTCTCGTATTAACGCGTAATCAGTTTGAATGAATGGATGAAACTTTTAGAAATGAGATGAAAATAAACTTTAGTACTCCCCTTTTCTGTTTATCTTCATTATATACATAAAATCATGAGAACTTGAATTCTTTAATGTTTTGAAAGCTCAAACAACACTAGTGGTGGTATAATTCCGAGTTTCAAGGTTTTCTTGCCTTCGCCAACGAACATGGTCCTACCTTGCATATTATTACAAAACCATTTCAAATCTGTAAAGGCATCTTTTGATAAATATGTTACAAATAAGTATTACATTCATTCATTCACCCAAGGTTTTCATGCGTGGAGTAAATCTACGCATAAATAAATAGTAAACTTTTAGCTTATATACAAAAGCAAAAGCATATTCTGCTAGACTAGGGGAAAACTCATACAATAAAACACCTTCATACCTTTACATAATTCATAAGCTTATTTTCTCTTATCCTTTTTCTTAATACCGTCAATTTTATAACAGCAAATGGTGTAAATTAAAAATGTTTTGAAGGCATCACTTCACATATTCCTTCATTCAAATTTACAAAAAGTACTTTCACATTATAAAAGCATTATAAACGAAAATTCTCAATCCTTTTTATACCATTCTCGTCAACGTCATATCATATTGATATTTTTAAAGCGTATAAAATTAAAATTACATCCTGTAATTCTGATGCTTTTGTCCCTGTGGTGTGTTTTTCATGCTACACCATGTATTTCCAGAACCCTTCTAACTTTTAAGTATGCCATATTCGTAATGCAATAAAACGAAACGTAAAAGTTAAACGTGTTGTCCTACCCTTATGTACGTGTCTTCTGTGTCGCTGACAAATCAAACTTATTTATGGAGCTGTAAAGTGATCCTATGAGGATTTTTAATGAGGAGAGTAGGACGTGTGGCAGGAGAAAAAAGAAGAAGAACAAAACAACGATGCTTACGGCTTTAAAAGATTTCAATTTTTTTGGTCTTGTGCATTACAACTTTATGTGATAAGCTTTACTTAATATTTATTGTGATGCTTTACCATACTCACCACCACACTACGATAAATATACCTAGCCCTTCTTTTACCCAATCCATCAGATTTTATGTCATAAAAAGCTGACAAAATGTACAACACGAAAAATTATGAGGTTTCTTCCCTTTCATAGCAGTAGGGAAGATATTGCACGACTTCACCTGAATACCACAGAAAATCATTAGATAAACATAAAACTGGGTATCATCTTTCTTATTTGTAGCGGATCACAAAATCTCATTATCATCATCAAGGATTGTTGAAATTATCACATAAAAAGAAGGATCATTATTCCACTATATTCTTATAATTATATTACATGCTTGAAATAAACTTAATACATGAATCTTTTCCCTGCATTCACGGTAAAATCTTAATTTCATGAGTTTTTTGCTTAGAAAAAGATTGCGTGAATAAGTTTTACTAGAAATCTGGGTAAGGAAGGTGTCATAATACCCTAAATGTATATGTGGCTTACTAAGAAGCACCTAACCGTTTTCCGTCTTCAGCTATCCGACAAGCTCATATACACTTGCTCAAACATTCTTTACTTGTAAATTGTAGCAGCACTATGGTGGCTTCTGTTCACTCTCTAAGCTCTCGCTTTTCCAGAAAAAATATTGTACGGATAAATTAAATGCGTAAAAAGCAGTTTGTGTGGTAATTTGAGCTGAAAAACTGTTATAAATACTTTCAGCGTGTTAGTGTTTTCGTTTTCTAAATATACAATACACACACTATAAGTTCACTAGTATCAGGACTTAAGCTTTTACTGGATTTAGATAAGGTTTGTTGAAAGGAAGAAGGGAAGTATTATATACTTGTATGCTTGCGTTGTAAATAAACTTCCTGGTTGTTTCACCGAACAACGTAACGTGAACGTGTGAGCGCTACACACTTGCACCATTTTGTTGAGTTGAAGAAAAGGGAACTACGCCTATTTCCCATTCCCATCCCAATACGTATCTATCTGTCAAGTAACCATAAGCCAGCTGAACCATGAATGTGGTGAAACAACTTTACACAATCTTAAATATACACCAAAATGCATGGGATGATGGTACAAGATAGCCAAATTATCAATGTAAAAAGAGTTGGGATTGTTTACATTGTAAAAAATAATACTTATAAAATATTTGTCAATCTGATTATGCAAGTGTATGGTTTTATTTGGCTGTTTCTCTCTACCATTTTGTGCGTAATAAAGATAATATGTACTGGGCTTGTTCATAGAAAAAAGCCAAGAGTACAAGTGGTCGTATTAGCAAGGGAAATTTCCCACAGATTCGACCCGGTTTTCACCTATTTTACTCTTCATTTTTCTTCTCGCACTTTTGCTAGCAACGTATCATTTGCATGGAAGTAATACATAATCACTAAATAAACTGTACAGTGAAAATATGCTGGGTAGAACACAACTGTGTGAAAAACTAGAAAAAATGGACAGTTAAGCCGCACATGAGGAAGCACATCGCCGCACAATTTGGTTGAATCTGAGAAAAATGCAGCAACATAGGCTCAAAAATGAAAGATTTTCCGTGTGAAAATGTAGTTTTTCAAACAAAAAAAAAGAAAGAAAAATGTTTCATTCATCTGATTCCAGCTAGCAGGCCAATAATGCATTAAATTTTGAGTTTTTGTACTAAAACAAAAAGAGTTCAATAACTTTCATAAGAAAGGTTCCTTTCTAAATTTTATGACGTAATCATATTATTAGACATGAAAAACTAGCAGAAGGAATTCGTGTTTAAAGTATTAATTTTAGAATTTTTTATCCTTTGAAGTAATTTTTATTCGTCTAACGTTTACCCATTTTTTTAACAAAAAGACAAAGTGGAGGTTAACGTAAGAAATTGAAATTACACGATGAATATGAAATGGTATCAAATACATACATATCTAAATTTCTAAATATAGTTGTTACTTCTAAAGAAACTTTTAAAAGCTTACGAGGAAAATTTATAGACTTTGGGATAGAGAACAATGCTTACAAGCATACGTTTTCAGCAGCAACGCGCGTTGCTGGCTTAAATGCAACTTTTCTTGTAGATTTGATTATGCTGATTACGACGGTAATAATTAAAATCCCGAATGCGCAAGTCCAGTGGGCGTATGACGAAATAAAATCACGCGTAATGGCCCCTTACGCACGCTACACTGCAGCGCGCACGTACCTTTCCAGCCTGCAGTGCCTGCCTGAGTGCTGCTTTCCTTTTATCTTCTTTTTCATGCGTGCGTGCTTCGTTTTTATGATTTTGAAGTCATGTTTTTTGGCGCAGCAAATATAAAATTAGTTAAAAATAACAGAAAATAGTAAATATTAGTGATTGATAGGTTACATCAGTAAGTCAACAAATATGCTCAATGCGCAATTGCATTCAATGAATTTTGTAGCCCGAAAATTTTAATTGGGAGAATTTTCAAAATTCGAAATTTGCCGCTCATATTTTAACTATGTGTTGGCGTTTAAAGATTTTAAATTATGGACTGACCTGGTTTGTCTTTGTCCAAGCAATTTAGTTTTATGCTGCGCCAAATAATATGACATGAAAATCATAAAAAGAAGCCCGCACGCATGAAAAAATAAGAGAAAAGGAAAGCAGCAGCACTCAGGCAGGCACTGCAGGCTGGAAAGGTACGTGCGCGCTGCAGTGTAGCGTGCGTAAGGGGCCATGACGCGTGATTTTATTTCGTCATACGCCCACTGGACATACGCATTCGGGATTTTAATTATTACCATCGTAATCAGCATATTCAAATCTAAAAGAAAAGTTGCATTTAAGCCAGCAACGCGCGTTGCTGCTGAAAACGTATGCTTGTTAGTAAAAATCTTTACAGCCAAACTATATACAACTTATACAATTGAATTATTACTGCGCGATATGTAACTTTTCAACTTTGTATACTTTATTACTTTTCTCTTCCATTTCTTCGAATTTGGCAGTCATAAGATTTTCATAAAGAAAATTTTCTTCTCTTCCACCTGTCCCAAGTGAGATGAAGTTACAAAGCGAAAGAAAAGACGGTGGTGGTGGTGACGTGATGGCAGCATGAGTAGATGAGAACAATAACTCACTTCTCAAGGAACGCTGACTACATAATATTTTATTTCCTCTCTCTCTCTCTACGTTTTCCACTTTTAGTTGAAATTTTTATTATTATTATTCTGTTTACGCAGTATAACATTAGTTGGTCAAGTTTCTGTAAAGCAAGAACCTGTTCAACACATATATATCTATGTAATATTATTACGTTTTTTGCAGCTGAGGCTACGAGACACTCACTAGCTAAATATTTAACGAAGACTGAAAATTATGCAGCAAACAGTTATCCTCTAAAAATACGCTTATTTATAATAATATGCGTGTATATAAGCATACGGTTTAAATAAAAGTTTATTGTAGATTTAGGAAGGAACTGGACGAGTCCTTTGAGAATTAGCTCATCTACATGCTAGATCTGCTTTTGTGGCACAGCCTCTTTCCGTTTTGCTACCCATGATCGTCACTGACTGTCGACACCCAGCTCGACATTTTGTCGTGCTTTTTATTTTTAAAACTCAACACTACTCTTCAGTCTCCTTAAATATATGTCGTCCACATCCCTACAAAGTCGTGGGATTATTTTATTAATAGTAGCAGTCAAGTAGAAATTTTTCCTCTTTTCCAGTTTGTTTTCACTAGAGACATGACTTGGGATGACAGAGTTATTTACAATTTTTAGCTTGTGCCGTTTTATACTATTATTGTTATTGCGGAAAATTCCTGAGTTACATTAGAAATCAACTTCGCATAATTCCCTAAAGAATTTTCTTCAAGTTTTTGCAAAACAACTAGGCTAACACTAGAATAGCTAAATATTATGAATATGAGCCAAACAACAACAATATACACAAGCCCATACTTCTCTTAAGGAATTCATACGCAAAATATACATACCTATGTACGTAGCTTGTTTTTGTTTGTATACTGTGTACTCTACCTAAAAATTACATCATATTATGTATAAGTATATCATACATGTTTGCTTTGACGGTTGTATATGCAAAACAAATACATTTAGGGACATAATATAAAATGTAAAGTACATTTTGAATGTATTGCATAAGCTGTATATATTCAGCATACAACAAACAACTAAGTTCAACATACCATGGCATAGTACACTTATTCTTAAGGGACTCCGGAGTCTTTTAAAGCAACAATATTGTTACTGTTATTATTCTTCCCATCACCACCGCTTCTCTTTTCCTCCTCGGTGTCGGCACATAGTATGCAAACACTACATGCTGAAGAGTGAGAGCAAAAAAATACAGTGGCTCTTCTCCTTCTTTCTGATGTGATGACTCAAGGGACTCTCTCTCTTCCCTTTTTGTAGGCGTATTCTTCTCTTCCTCTTTGCTAGTTTAAGAGAATAAGGAATAATATGATGAAGACGCAGATCACGAACGGAAGTTTTTACTTTGGTAGCAGTACGTTTTACTGTACACACAAAGACGATATAAACTTTTTTAAATCGTAAACGAAAACTGAACCCGGAGAGAAAGTTCATTTACATGTGTACACTTTAAGAATCCAAAATCGGTTGAATACATAAAGGATAAAATAATCCTTCCTTTTATGTTCCACGTTCTTTCTCTTTTTGTCGTTTTTTTGTTAAAATATCTAGGTTCTTGTGATTACTTCCCCCTTCAATTTTTTTCTGCATAGAAAAGCACAACAATGAAGACGATGCAATGATGGCATAAAAACCAACAGCATTGTAAGAAGGAATATAAAAATGATTATTACGATTATGCCTGGCAGTAGTGTACCGTGTCAGCAAACGGTCAAAAACCTCCAGAGCCTGAGCCACAATACATTTAATGTTCGTATGTGGGTAAATATGTCCTTCTTTTTCTATTCTTTCTGTTACTTACATTGTATATATTCAATGCAAATCCTCACCTTACAAGTTTTCTACTATAATTCTTTTGCTAGTCTTGTGCGAAAAAAGGCAGAATTCAAAAACACTTTATAATAATGGATATTAAACGGATTTTCTTGAATATCCATTATAAAACAGCAACTTGAATATTATGGTTGAGAAAAATCGCTTTAAAAACTATATGCATGCAAGTCATAAGCCTTTATGTGTGTGTCGAAGATGATACTCCAAACCACATACCACACCACTGCCCTACTTATTTCACTTCATTTCCATGCACCTTACGATACATTCATGTTTACGGTATTTTTTATGTACATCTTACTCCTGTTCTCGCCTTTCAACAGACGCACAATTTTGTGAAACCTGAAGACGAAGACGAGCACATAAACCGCTTCTTCGTCAACATCAATGGCCCATAAGCTTTATTCCATTCCTTTTTCTTTAAGCACGACGTCCATACAAAGCAGAGTTTTGAGTTTAGAAGAAAGATGAAATGCAGCTGCTCATACAAAATATCAACATAGTGGTTGAGCTGCTCATATGCTTGTTTTCTGCGAGAAAGTCAAATAGTGAAAGCAAAACATGTAAAAAACATTAGGTACGAAAATCTACAACACAGAAGAAACATCCTTCATTGTAAACATATCAAATAGCCATTATATTTCGCAAAACCCATTTTATGTGAGTTGCTCCTCGTGGATTTATCTAAACATACAAAACACGGTGATGGTAATGATGTGGTGTGGCTCCTCTATAATTAAAGTGGAAATATCTGTGTTTCTTCTAATATTCTCTTCTATATTTGACGAGCCCGTGCATTTTTTTCTTTAGGAAAAATTTATGTCGGTAACAACAACGGAAAACTGTTACAGAAAAGTTAACTGTTTGGGTTTCACCATTCTTTCTAAAACATGGACTCTTATTTATCCTTGTGTATCTTTTGAAACCCTAAATGCATACGGACCGGAGAAAAGGAGAACAGCGGCGAGAGAAGATTTATTATGCAAATTATTGGTTTTGCCCGCACATTGAATTACGTTACGGTTCGTACGTGGATGTGAAGAACAAGAGAAAACCCCGGATGAGATAGGTATGTAATATAGATGGATGAATGAATGAAAGCGTAACTTATGGCGAGTATCCACGTTTCCTCGTGAATGTAGTGTAGTAGAGAAAGAGGGGTATACAAATACCTGAGGCATTTTTATTTCATTTTTTGTTGTCATATTATGGGTATACCGTGGCGCGACGCTTCGCCAACGCGACGTTTAACCAACGACGCCTAACCAAAAAAATTTTTTTGAAAACGACACTA
>JAQFXM010003588.1:0-19716 GCA_034693345.1 Entomobrya multifasciata
AAAGATGGTGAACTCGATGTAGCTGTAAAAACCACAAATTTGACTACACGTCACAAGACAACGATAAAAGGATTATTGTCAGAAATTAAAATACTTGCTCATCTTGGAAAACATGCAAACATCAATGAGCTCATAGGTGCTAATACTTCTTCTTTAAAAGACGGAAGTGTTTACATTTTTCTGGAATTGTGTAAACTGGGTTGCTTGCAGAAGTATTTGAGGGAAAAAAGATCAAGTGAATGTTTTAGTACTGAAGATGCACATTTTAATAGCCCAAATACTGGAAGGAGATATATTGCGATTAGCGAGCTTACAAAGACCTGTCTGAACAAAATTCTCTCTGACGATTTGTATCGCTGGTCTACTGAAATATGTAATGGAATGGCTTATCTAGCAGAAAAACGTGTGGTTCACGCTGACCTGGCAACAAGAAACGTTTTACTGAACGCAAATAAAGAAGCAAAGATTTGTGATTTTGGGCTATCTCGTCGTATGTAAAATTACACCAATTATGTGAAGACTGGGCAAGAGCCACTGCCCTGGAAATGGATGGCGCCGGAAGCTTTGCGGTTTATGAAATTCAGCGAAAAAACGGACGTGTGGTCTTTTGGTGTTACGCTTTGGGAAATATACTCATTGGGTAGCTCACCATATCCGGGTTTGTCATGGGATATAAATTTTCCACAAATGCTGGAACGAGGCTTGAGGTTGTCTGAGCCTGAATATCATGAGCCAAATATGTAAGCCTTGCAACGAAATTCGAATAACATCGAACTGAAAATCACATCTTTAAAGCACTTAAATTTAATATTTTCTTAAATTTTTAGGTATGAAGTAATGCGGAGCTGTTGGAAAAAAGACCCTGAACAACGACCAACATTTTCAAGTATTGTATCATTGTTGAATGAGGCTAATTACGAGTTAGTAATAGGCTAAAATCTATGCACATCAAGGAAACATGAAAGTAGGTATACAATTCGTGGTAAATAAATATCGAAATGAACTTAGAAACCTGATTGAATTTTTAACTGTGTTTATTTAAAGTGTATTGTAAGTGCAGTGTATCTACGTTAAAATGAAGCATGTAATTGCAAATTTGAAATTAAAACTATAGTAAAAATATAAAACACTTGAAACTTTCATTAAATTTCGAATTAAATTGTATTCAAAACTAAGTTTTTTTACAAATAATACTGAAGTAATCTTCGTCGTCTCTCATTTTTATATATGAACTTTCAAAACCAAGGAGAATGGTTCAACTATTTATATTTGTTGAAAAAAATATCTTAGGTTATGGGAACAAATCAAGAATCCTACAAATATGTAAAAAATATTTGGGTCGGCAGTTGCACATATTTAAAATTTTACCGTAGGTTACTGCACATCTGTGCACATAATCTAAACATAGTGTTTGGACTAAATTGCAAACATATCAGGAAAGTATTTCGTTTCATTGATAATTTATGGACAAAAAATCACTTTATAAAATTTAAGCTATTAAGTTTTTTTCTGACCTCAACTGTCCCAATCGATTTTAAAAAATCTCTAAAAGTAATTCAGTAAAACTACGTGAGCTAGCTTAGTTACTTTTCCCAAGCCGAAATCATGAAAGAGTTCTTGGAATCTAAAAAACTTTCCTTTATGATTAGTTTTTGATTTAATTTTGTGACTAACTTTTTCCATTTATTCTAGCCTTTTTAAATATTTCATCAAGTATACTTAGCATTTTAACAATTTTTCAAGTTAATCCAACCTCTTTAAGTTTCAAGTTAGTCCATTGAATACTTAGCTATACGTTTGGGGCTATTGGAGACTTGTTTGGGTCAGGTCCAAAATCGTTGGGGGCACTATAAGACTACATTGGTGTCAGTAGAAATTTTCTCAGACTTTTATCCCCTTCTCTATGGACTTTGTCAACTCATTATATTTGTGAATTTGATGAAAATGTCTACAATAAAGAAATAAATAAGTAAATAAAAAATTTGGTTGTATGCAGAAGAGTTTAGACGTTCGGGTGTTCGGGGAAAGGAGCAGTCGGAATTCGGGGGATGGGTTTCACTGTGAGGAACAGTGTTAGTTAGATAACATTAAATGAATACATTTCAGAATAAAAATAAATCAGAGCAAACAAATGCATGTAAAAATGCCAGATTTTTTAGAAAAGGAGAAGGAAATGGATATCTAGCATTTTGAAGTTATTGGTAGGTGCATTTTATTGCAGAAGAATGTTAAAAATCTTAACCTTCCAAAATGGAAAGACTTTTTATGATTGTGAGAAAATAAAAAGTAATAGACTTGGCTTTTTATTGTTATTTATTACATTGTTTTTTTGTTACAAAGCTTAAATAGAAAATTGTAGACGAAGGAGTTAGATCAGTACTATTTCGATAATGAGTTTTTTGAGACTGAAAATATAAAAATGAACAGAAAAGGTAGAGGGAGACGATTTCTTACGATTGTTTGTTATCACTTGTTGCTTGCTGCATTTTTTACAGGAAGATGTGAAAACCTTTACCTTTCCAACTGCAGCGGTATTTTTATGACTGAAAAGAATGCAATCATTACCTTTCTCAATGCTGAGAGTTTTAGTAAAGTGAGAGAATAAAAAAGGGTACAGACTTGACTCCGATGTGATTTCATGTTATCTTTCTTCTTCAAAAGAGTACGTTTAAATATTATTATACTGCATTGAACTAGTTAAAACGAGATTTTGTAATGAAATTTTGGAAGAAACAAGGACTTTTATTGGAATATTTTTAATGTGGTTTGAATGAAGTTTATGTTAAATTATAAATTCGTTGGACGTAGAATGAGATCGAGCATTCAACTGGATAATTTGGCTTGGTAAGGTTTTGTGTCTAATATAGCTTTCATAATGAGACAATTATTCAGATGAATGGGTTTGATGAACGTTATACGTTTTTACTAAGAAAGTAAACAGATTTGTGAGAAACCATAATGGCCCTATTTTGATCCATGTAAAGAAATTATTAGGATGCGGTTTTGCTTTTTATGGAAGAGATGCAGAACACACTTACTTTAATATATTATGCCGTATCTCTCTCTTATAAACCTTCACATCCATTCTTCTTTGTTAACTATCACGTCTTCTAAAATATATAGAAATCAAATATAAAAATGATAATGATGTAAAATATCCATAACTCAAAAAAGGATTCAAGTTCGTAAAAACAAATCAAATTAAATCAATAAACAATTTATTAACCACAGCAGAACATGCATAAGTTCAAGACCACCTAGGTACAATTCTTAATATCTAATAGTAACAGAAGTTTCTATATCTAAATAATAGTAACAGAAGTTTCTATATCTACATAATAGTAACAGAAGTTTCTATGTCTAAATAATACAATTGACAACATACACAAAATCTTCACATAAGATTTATCAGGTATAGTATGGAATATATATATATATATATAGTATGGAATATATATATATATATATAGTATGGAATATGTTTATCAATAATGTTTAAAATTATGACATGGAATCATTCTTTATATAAATCACATACATATGAGTACGGGACAGCGACTTGGGGGCTTAGGTCCTGATCGTCGGTTGACCATTTTTTGGAATTGCTGTATGTTTGTGAAGTCGAAAAACCTTCGCAGCTTGGAATAAGCTAGAAACGATGTGAGTAATTTTTGAGGCATAAAGCGATTTCTAGTTGCGTCAGCCTCAAAAACTTACAGCAATACCAAAAAATGGTCAACCGACGATCGGGACATAGGCCCCCAAGTCACTGTCCCGTACTCATATTATCACTAATAACTTATATTATCAATGGCGTAAACTTAAATTCACCGTAATTCATTATATATTGCACTTATCACAATACCACACTGGTTCGTTAGAAATTTTTTGCTCACAGGTATTTCAAGAATCATTATCATATATAACTACTTGTACTACAGAATTTTCTTGGAGATAAGTTGTTATCAGATATAATTATCATAATTTAAAATATACAAATTATTATCGTAATATTGAGCATTGAAGCACATAGCTTAAATATTAAATACTAAAAACAAAAAATGTGAACACAAAGAGTCATTTGAACACAATAATAGGGAAATGGGCAGATTATAATAAAATTTGAGTAAAATAAAATATCCTACATGTGGCATAAGCAAAGAAATAACCCTTTACTCATTTATTTAAATCGTTTTTCCTAAAATTGTATTTGTCTTCAAAAGTACAATGTGGTACACCCGTAAAATCAAAGTTGTAATTTAGGTTTTATGTTTAAATGCGTACTTTTCGAAGACACTTCTTTAATTTTTGAAATATTTTCCAATCTTGATTTATGCTTTTTCAAAAGTGCCCAAATCACTTGACAAACAAATTGACAATCTCCACAAGTTTCTCCTGTTGTAATACCCCTAAAAGCACCTTTCTTTCATTTCGTTTCAATTTTTAGCCTTATTTCGAGATTGTCTCTCAAATTTAATTCAGTACGCTCTGTATAAGTTTTGCCTCCCCTTTATTACTTGGGTTTGAAATGTCGAGGAACTACACATAAATCATTATGTAAGGTACCAAAGAATATTTCCAGCTTCATTATTCTAAAACAATTTATTTTTAATCTTTAAACATGCAATATTCTATTTTTGCTACCCAATACAATAATGTCATATTGTTTTGACGTTTTTAAGCACAAAGCATATCAACTAGTAACAAAGTTAGTAAACCGTACTTGTACTTTGGCAGACCTCCCAACAATGAATTATGTAGTGCGCACCAGATATTTTATAAATATGTTACACTCAATCACTATCTATCCCACGGTACATTTTAATGCAGCATATTTCATTTCATATATCCTGTACCAAAGTAATGTAAACTATAAAGAATTTATTTTTTAAACACAGATGGAATACTTTTCCAAGCCGATAAAGGGTAATTTTTTGTATGTCCATAGCACAAATATTCTCTTAAAACATTCAAATGATTTTCAGGAATATAGCCTCTACAAAGAGCTCCACAAAAACAAACAATTAAAATATCTGGAAATTTCTCAGTAAAATACGAATGTTTTGTATGTTTTCCTTCAAAAATTGACTTGTAGTCAGTGTGAAAGATCGGTTGGCACATAAGTCTAAGCAAGTCAGACAGGTTATTTCCATTTGACCAATGTGGTATTTTAATTCGGTGATCAATACAAGAAATCCAATTAAACTCGACGCGTTCTCTTTTTTTGTACAATTTAGAGTACAGTTTGTCCAACTCCAATATGCTTTCCATAGTCAAATTTCTCCAGAAAAAAGTGATAAAAAGAAACGATTTCTGTACGTCCCAAAAAAGTGGATGATTTGCAACTTGTGAAGAACTGGGATTAAATCCAGAGCCCTTATCTAGCGTTATCCACTCAAACAAATGACTCCATGTGTAGTCTTGGGCAGAAACATATGTTAAAATGGTAGTACTTATATTTTGTCCTTTGTTTAAAACAGATGACAGAGAAAGTTGTAACAAATTCGCCGTGGAAATTAAATCTGTGCTGATTCCATTATTCAGTTCACACTTCACCTGAGTTGGTTGCTCACACTTAAAAATAGACAGTTTTGCTTGTTTCTCGGGACCATTCTCAAAAATCAAAACGTGATCTAGATCAATTTTCCCATGTATCATTAATCTCTCGTGTAGATATGCAATACCGTTCGCAACGTTTGCAAGGTATGTGGTAATTGTGTTTCTGCAGCTGTTATCATTAATGTTTGCACTTTGTAGTTCAGATGACAATGTTCTTGTTGCTAGTTCAGTAGCTACATATAGATTTTCATCAGTTTCTGCAATTTCTAGAATGCGAACAAAATGTTTGATGCAAGAATCTTTTAATTTTTGTCTTTCCCACAACTCGATATATTTCATTTTTGTTTGGTAGAGACATGGTTTTATGTTAATTGCAAAAGGCTGTTTAACGTTTCTTAAATGTCCTCGAACATAATTTTTGGATATGATATCTCCTTCGTAAATTATTATGCTACTTCCTTCAATTCTGGATTCCATTCGATTTTCATTTGACAATCGTAAAGTGTTATTTCTATTTATCTGTACTGCATTCTGGATATCAGGTGTGTTCAATCTAGATTTACTGATGTTATCCAAATTGTAAAATTTTGTTGTGAGATTTAGCGGATCATCTGTCGTGACACTATAAACTACATCAACGAAACTGGGACAAAGTTGGAGAAAAAATTGTATGTACTTCGTTTCATTGAATTCACCGTTCTCTGTGAAAATATTTTCCCCGTTTGCATCCGTCTTAAAGTCCCAAACGTGCATATGTTTACCTCTAAACAATATAATACACTGACAAATAGATTAACCATTTCCATATTTCCTTTCTGTATTTGGTTTGCTTTTACTTGTTAATAAAAGATTTCTGTTTGATGATAGCAATTTCAACCAGTGGAATTTTTCACTCGTTCCAGAGATCTTGGAATAATAAACTATGTACGCTTTGTCAATTTTAGACCTTAGATTAAAAATCTCTGGATCCGATTTCTCGAAAGACCGTGCGACATCGACAAGAAAGTCTTTTTTCTTTTCTATTGACCAAAATACACTATGAAAAAGCACTGTTTGTATTGTTGGCCTTCTAGCTGGGTTTTCGTGTAACATTTTTTGTCGTAAATCATTTAGAGCAAAATCTTCTATGGGTATTTTATCCAATAAATCATCTAGATTGAAAACACTTTCTTTCATCGTTTTTTCATTAAAGGCTGGGAAGGAATATTTCCCACTCAACATTGCATAATATATTGTTTTGCCTAACGAAAACACATCATCTGCTTTTGTCACAATGTTTTGATAAGATTCTGGATTTGATGTTTCAGGAGCCATACTACTCGATCCGAAATCGGACAGCTTTGCAACCAAAACATTATCTATTATGTTAACGAGAAGAATATTGGAAGGCTTAATGTCGCCATGAACTATATTTTTGGTATGTAAATACTGTACTCCTTTACAAGCTTGTGCTAACCAATTCAAAAACTCTGTCCTACCTATATTTGATGTGCTAATAAGGTCATGAAGGGTCATTCCTGCTCTTTCAAACGCTAAATACAGACCTTTGTTTGTATCCCAGTATGAATCCGTTAATTTTACAATATTTGTACTATCGCGTAATGCCTGAATGACTTTTAATTCCAAAGAAATCTTACCTCTATCCAACCGCAAATTCTTTTTCTCGATCCATTTCACTGCAACTAGAACATTTAGCCCAAAATGGTATCCGGAATACACAATTGAAGATGATCCTGTACCCAGATAGGTTCCAGGTCGAGAAGAATACTTTACTTTAGTGTCGCCCATGGTATTATTGAACTCATTTTCATAAATGGCACTAGTTTCTGGCGCTGATTGGGTTTTATGGCCACTACTACTGGACGTAATATTTTTCGCATCATCTGCATTGGAGTGCATGATTTCTAAATGATAAAACATACAAAATTCATAAGAAATGTATAAAAATATTTATCGGAAAAATATCACAACTATATCATTGCTACTTTGCTATTAGGCACTTACTGGTTCTAATTTCGTTTAACATAGACCAACGTCATTCATAGGGAAATTAGTTGTCGAGCAAGTCAGTCTAGTTAGCTGTAATGTTCTGTAGAGTTAAATTACATAATGAAGTTATGTGACCATTTTAAATAGCCTCTTTAATAATGAGTGAAAGTTTTGAACGTGTGTACAATCAAAAATTAAGTTGCACATAATTTCGTCCTTGCATAAAGAATGCGCTACTAAAATTGCGGATCAATAAATAAATTGCAATAGTTATTAACAATCATTACGATACCTTGACTGAACTCCACAGTTTGTTTTGTTTGTTTGTCCTTCATGTATATATTAAAACTCTAAATTTCAAATTTATGCAACACAATTCACAAACCAAAAAAGCAATTTTGGTTTTTGGCAATGGTTTCCATAAACCAATAATCATTAGAATATATTACTCTGACTACGTTTAAAGATTACACGGCTTTTATAGTTTTATAGTTAGCTTATAGTATATTATTTTCAAAGATTATTGGCAAACTAAAGTACACAATTAACCAGACTTAATTAACCACTAAATTTATTGTCAACTGTAGTGAGAGCAGTCTAAATAACACGTTTCTTTGGTGAATCAGAATGTAAATTTCACGCACAAAATTCTTTAAGTTTAAAAGAAATGGTACTGGAGACTATCTATCAGCATTATAAACATTAACTATATATTTATTGTACACTAAACGATGGGCAGTATACTTCATGTAAGCTTGTTCATGTTTTGGAAAAACGAAAAAGTTGCTTATAAAAACGAAATTTCGTTTTGTGCTACTGAAGCTGAAAGTTCAGTTTCGATTCAGGGACTGGAATCAACTCCCAAGGAAGTGCGATTAGAGGAGTTGGATCAAGCTCGCTGCTTTTTGTAAGGTTTAAAACGAGTTCCATAATGTCAACTTTAGTATTAGTTTTTAAATAAATTTTGCTGTAGTAAAACTTAAGTCTCAAAATGGTATTTTTGTTTTATGTTTAATATTATCACAATATAAACTTGTATATAATAGGGAGCATTATTGGATTTTGGGTTAGATGTTTAGATCAAGCAATGTTACAAACCTTGGCATTGAAGCAAGAATTAAAGTTAGATTAATAGTTTTTGATGCCTTTGATTTTGAAAAAGACCCCTTTAAAGGTATTTGAATACAAATCCTGCTCCCCTACTGTTTTGCCATACTACTGCATTTCCGTTGCATAATGTTGTTACTGAACAGGAAAGTAAATCCACACTCATACTCTCTCTGTACCCCTTCTGATGCAACAGGTAAAACACATGACTGGGCAGTATGGTCTTTATACCTGCATTGCAGTAAAGTGTTTTATTATGTGTATGAAATCCTTAGCCTTACAAAGGGAACCATCCCTACTTTACCACGTTTCTCCTTCTACCTGCCAAATAAAAATTCTAATGCTTCAGAGTGTATGTGAACACGTTGCTGCATTTATTATTGATACTGTTTTTATTGTTTTTCATTTCACACAATGGTGACATGGGGCTTCCAGGTAAGCCACTTATTTGTTTTAACCAGCCACGAGATGAATGACTAAAACATATGCGTGGGTATAGTTTAAAATGCCAACACAGGTGTCGCGTGAGTCAAAAAAGTTGAAGCTGTATTGGTTGGTGATCACAAATGATAAATGATAGACTCCAGAATGATAAATTTTGGTTAATATGTGGAATGTGTTTGTTTCCCTGTTTTTTATACTATGCAATTACATTTAATGAATAAAGCTAAATCAAAACTTACAATAATCACAGGAAAATGTTTTGTTATGTTTATTCTACAAACATTTTAATTTGGTTTAAATTTCTACTAGCTTTTACAATTTATTGAGTTGTTCGCAAAAACGTCTATGGCACGAAACAATTAGCTTTTTGTTTAACTATTTCTCCAGTGTTCCAAGAATAAAATTCTTAACCAAATGATTCATACAAAACACAGTAAAGTAAATACATAATCATTATCACTTAATACAACAACGCTCATTTCATGCATATATTTTTGCAATTTCTTTTAAACGTCATTATACATATACCGTTGCTGCTTCATTGTTATTGGAACTAAATTGTTGATTTGGTTTAATTATAGAGGTACCTAACTGTGAGCAAGTCTATGCCATGAAGGAAGCTTTAAATATATACTTGTGCTTTCGAAACATTTCTTTAAAAAAAATTATTGTGAACACAACGAAAATATAAATGATAATTTTGCTATTCTTACTGTATTAGTAAACAAAACAAGGCTTATTTTGTTCTCATAACTTCGCTGCTTTTATCGATTGAAGAAGCTAACACCTATTAACATTTTAACATCATGTAAAAGCCAAACGAATAGTAAAAAATGTTACATATGTACAAATGTTAAAAATATTCAGCTTATAATAAAATTCATTTAATTTTGACTATTGAAATATTTTAAAATTTCGTGATTTTCCAGTGAAATTAATCTGGATTTATGAAATTATTTTTGGGTGTGTTGGAAAAATACGGTGAAAGTAAACATGTTGAAGATTCCTGAAGCAAAATTAGTCTGTTTTGAAATTTATCCAAGTTAGAATTCTTTCTGATTATATATCAAATCTTGTGATCTATTTGATTAAAATGGATTCAATAAAAAAGCTGATTTTTTAAACTTGTTTGCACATATTATTCTTGCAGAAAATAAACCAAAAGATGTGCTGAACAGCAAACTTATAGATACCCATACGCATAACAATAAACAATTTTTCATGAGGTCTGTGGATATTTCATATGATCCTAAGCTATGCATCTTTCAAATGAGCATGCTTATATGGGATAGCTTGCTAAGTGAACAAAGACGGGCATTGTATATTGACTTTGAGCTTACTCCCAAGAATGAGCCTACTACCAAGTTGTCATTGAGTTTTAGGGATACTATGATGATGGGTGGGTAGAAAGCTTACAAAATCTGTCAAAAATTCTTTTGTACAGAAAACCAAGCCTGTTTACATTTTCTGTGTTTATGTGAGGCAAACACTTGATCAGTATTTTTTAACGTCGCTGAACAAGTTAACTATTTAATGTAGTTTTTAGAGAAAATTAAGCTATTCCACTTAAGAATTTATTTTATATTTCGGGAATCAGTCATTTTAGTGATTTCTTTTGTTGGCTCGGTTATGATAATGTTCACAAAAGTAATGTCCTTTAAATTTTTACACAATAAAAATAGTCACGATGTTTAGTGGATTAAAGTTAAATTAATTAATTAAAAATTCATTTTGTATTAAGTCAACTAATTTTAATTTTAGATGAAACACAAATTGTAGTGACTTGGCTTGGTAACCACAACCACGTGAAAATAGGCTATTAATATGTTGGCACCGGAATCACATCAGTTGGAAATAAATAGAAATTCACCTTCCTTTTTTCTTATTCGGGATCGAGGTTACCCCATCAATCCCAAAGATATTTGATACAAATTGGCAGTTTTCACAGAACGTAGTGGATGCATATGGGTAGGAGTATAAGCTAGTTAATAATATGATGGAAGACGCTGATTGCCTTGAGAATATGTTTCCTGATCGGGTAAAAATCTAAACCCTAATCAATACTAATTAATAAAAAATTTATATTCTTTCTTTGAAAAACGGAAATGCTGTTTTCTAACTTAATATTCTATTGAAACAATTTTTTGAAATAGGCATGGAGAAAGGTGTTGTCAAAGCTGAAAAAGAAGGAAGACATTGAAAACTGTACCAATAGTTCGTTATATTTTCGGGATTTTCTTTTGGAACGCAGAGAAAGTGAAGTGGTGCTTCCAAAAGTTTTTGGAATTCTGGCTCAACGTTACTGTGATGAAAAGAATGAGGATGACTCATATCGAGAGACTAATCTGGAAAGCATTCTGTGGAAAAGTGACAACTTTTCACCTCACATGACTTGTCTCTGGAAGTGTCGTCTTGTCTGCAAAAAATGGAACAGAGCAATTGAGGAAATTCATCAAAATGAGGATGCTGGTCACTATCAAATGCAAGGAGATTTTAGAAAAGTGAAAAATGATGAGCTTGGTATGCATTGGGGAACGGATATTTTCGAAGTAGAGTCCGAGGTTGTGAAATTTCTTGATCATTTTGAGGCGACTCATTATGATTCAGTGTGCAGGAAAGTAGTAAAGTGCCCTTTTTTAGGGCGAAGTGTTCGATTCGACTTTTATTTCAATGGTGAATATTTGGAGGAAGAAGGAGTTGTACCCGAAACATCTTTCGATAGGATGATGGAATTGTTAGGGAAATTTGGTGGGGAAGTGTGGTACTTTAAGTTTAATTGGTGGCAAGATTGGTCAGTTAGGGGCCAAGTTGAGGCATATCAAAAGATGAGAGCTATGATAAGCCTAATGCCAAATTTAAAAGTGCTTCGAGTGGAATATCAGCATTCTCTAGAAAAACCAGGAGATAGTGAGCTTGAACCCCTGGATAAAGAAATAAAGAGGAATTTTATGCCACAATTGGCTAATTTGAAAATGATCAACGCATGTTGTGTACCAGATATTTTGTTTAATCACCTTGTCAATCAAAATAGGGAAATAAGTCAATTGGCAGTCTGGAAGGTTGACTTAAATGGAAATTGTACGATTTTTAATAGTGAGCTGTCCAATTTAACTAAACTGCATATGGAAGTAGACTCTTTAGAAACTTTTGAGAAGCTAGAGAATTGTGGATTTTCCATGAAACTGAAAAATTTATATTTGTGCTACAAACTTTCCCTTCCATTTGTGCGATGGTCCCGTGTTTTCAGTGCTATTCAGTCAAATTGTGGTGCAGACGGGTGTACTGATCTTCGATTGGTTATGCCTGAGCCCCGGACTGTTGAAGAAAAAAGTTGGGTTTTGGAGGATAGCCTTTCGTTTTCTTTAGAATTGAGAAATATTCAACGGATTGAGATTATCACTTTCAATATCCGATTTTGTCTGAATTTTCTACTGTCTTCTAAATGTTCGTTGGAGGCGATGTCGCTTCGTTGTGATGTAAGATATCAGGATAAAGACTGTAGTAAATTGTTGGAGAAGCAAGTTGTTCAGTTTTTTGGCTATGAAGAAAATATGGAGCAATCTAACATTGCCATGCAGTTTATTAAGTTGAAAAAGTTAAAAGTTCACATTGATTGGTTGTGGGAGAAACGTTTTTCTATTGGGCCAAATCGAGAACTTAAAGTAGAATAAAAAATTAGTTTAAAAGAATATAAATGATATTTGTATAATTGTAAAATGCAAAGGGTTCAGCTTATTTATCAATGAAATAAAAAATATTCGTAGAATTAAAAAAAACTATAAATATATTTGACTCTTGAAAGTGATGCATTCAGATTTCATAATTATCATGCATTCAATATATCACGCGTGTGTCTCAGGAACTCAATTTTAAATTATTTAAGCAATTTTCAGTTAGAAACATATAAAAACGATGCGCAACTCATTACTTCTTCAAACTTAAAATAAATGCACAATCATTCGCAACCTTAGATCTTTAATTAATAAACGTACTTACTGTTTACATTTTTATGACTTCTCCAAATTCGTAATATCAGCTTTTGATCGAAAATCAACCGATTGCCCAAGATCCAGAACCACCCTTCATGTATCGGTTAAATGAAAAAATTGCAAAACTGAGAAATAAGCAAATTGACAAAAACATATTTTAAATTTTTATGTAGCTGAAAGCAGTAAAATTACATATCAACAAAAACTAAAATTTGAAACAAATCATAGCTTTCCTGGGAGAATAATGGGAGTCCGCTTTCAGAGTTCAACCTAACAGTAATCATGCGATCTTGGTAAATATAATTTTACCTGGATAACAAAAAATTCTTACCAACCGTCCGGAAATTCTATCA
Source organism: Entomobrya multifasciata (assembly GCA_034693345.1). Lineage (NCBI taxonomy): Eukaryota > Metazoa > Arthropoda > Collembola > Entomobryomorpha > Entomobryidae > Entomobrya > Entomobrya multifasciata. Next base: position 13,442 of record JAQFXM010003588.1, read on the forward strand.
AATTTTTTAATATACCCTCTGAACAAGTAAGCGCAAACTCGGTAACAAGTTAGATCAGATAAAATGTTGATATAAAGGCAAATTTTACGCAAAACGTGAACTGAATTATAAAACGTTCACTTCGGGATCACGACGTTAGTTACAAGATGCATGTAAATTCATTGGAAATCAGATAATGTTTGTTTATGTTCATTCGTATTCAGACGTTCTATCTGCTTAGACGTGCTTTTCATAGCTCTCTTACAAGAAAACAAAAAAAAATCTCTCCACTCTAAACTTTTATATACTTACCTTACAAGTGTAAAATGGGTTTGAACGACAATTTTATTGATTTTAATTGCCAACCAGGCCAAAACACAATGTCACAAAATAAGACTGGTGATACTAATCATTTGACCCCAAATTTCGAAGTATCAGGTACTGTGTCAGTTCAAAATATTGCAAGCCAAAACCATTCTTCAGCGAATGATATACTGAGTCAACTGTTGAAAGAGATCAGAGAAATCAAACAGGACAACAAGCTTGTGCACACCAAACTTGACAAACTAGCTAACACACAAGAAACACTGAACAAGAAATTTGAAGAATCCCTTGCTGCAACCCAACAATCAGTTCAAAATCTTGAAAAACGTAACGCTGAGCTAGAAAAAATGCTTGAATTTCTTGAGCATGAAAATGAAACATTATATCGTAGCACCAATTTCCAAAACCTTATTCTACTTGGTTTGCCAGAGGAAGCCGAAGAATCTGACACCGACCTCAGAGAGAAAGTCAAGTTTCTAATCAACAGCATTACTAAGTCAAACATAGTTCTTGACACCATCTACAGAAATAAGAGATTTCCTTTTGCAGAAGGAAAAAGTAGACCAATAAGGATCCGCTTTATGTGCCATACAGACCGCAACACTGCATATGATGCCAGAAGTAACCTTCCGGAGAATACTTATCTTAATGAAGACCTTCCATTCAAAATGAGACGAGATCTTGCAGCTCTGCGCAAAAAGAGAGCTGAACTCTTTGAACTGAATATGGAACACCGTATTGACTACAACAAGCGTTTCATTGTTACAAAGGATGGCACAGAATTCCATGTTAAAGATGGAATAATTTTTTCCCCAAATCTCATCGATACAAGTGATATTGACATGTCTGGCGAAGAAAACAACGATAACCAACCACCACATAAACGCAAAAGGAAGTCTGCCACAAAAATCGATTTTTTAGGAGGAGGATACAATCTGAGAAGCCAATCTCAACGAGGAAATTCATCGAGAGGAGCGGGAAGGGGACGCGGACAACGAAACAACGGCCTAACAACATCCATGGCGCAAGGAAGGAAGTAATTGGTAACATAAAAGTCGGGCACGTTAATGCACAATCCATTAAAAACAAATTTCTACTCATTTTAAATTTACTTAATATACATAAATATGACGTATTATGCATAACAGAATCGTTTCTGAAACATGTACATGAAATTCCTAATATTCCTGGGTACAATGTAAAAAGACTTGACGTAAAGCACTCGGGTAATAGAGGAATAATAGTATTAATTCATCAGAAATTTAAATTTTGGGACATTAAAATTGAATCGAGTTCAGAAAACACTGAGGTTCTCGCATTGAAAATACAATTTCAATTTTTAAAAAGTATATCCATTATTTGTATATACAGACACCCCGACTATCATAAAAAATGTCTTGATAATGACATATCTAATTTTAAGCAGATTATAAGTAAATGCATGGAAACAGACAATGAATTCATCCTTTTGGGTGACTTTAACTTTAGGAATAATACAGGTGCACATTTCGTCAACTTTTGTAAAGCAATCAACATCGACCAAGTAATTCAAGTACCAACTCGTAAAAACCAAATTCTTGACTTAATATTTGTTCGTAATAAAAATAATGTTATTAGAACAAAAGTTTTTGACGCTTGTATTGCTGACCACTGTATCACTGAATGTACATATAAATACACTAAACCTATCTACGCAACAAAAAAGGTTTCATTTAGAAATTTCAATACATCCAATTCGAGTAAATTTATAGACATGCTCAATAACACACAAAGCTTTGGTAGTAATTCATTTGAAGAGTTCATTTCAACCTTTACATCCACACTTGACAATTGTATGCCTATTATCACTAAATCCTTCAAGGAGAAAAATAAAAAGCTTTTTGTATCAAGCTACACTAAACATATAATTAGAGTGAGAAACAAAATACAAAAACTTTATAAGCGCAAGCCATCAACTTCTACATACGACTACCTTAAATATCTATCCAAATTAGTAAAAACGCTTGTAACAAGGGACACTAAAACAACAATTAACAATAATATAAGCCAATTTAATTTATGGAAGGGCATTGACAAAACCCTCAATTTTAAGAAAAAGAATACCTTTACCCTTGAAATCAGTCCTGATGAAATAAATGACTACTATGTCAGCATTTGTACTGATGAAAGTAGTAATATTCAATATCCAGACAAACCAGATAACTTATGTAGTGATCCTAATATGAAATTTTCCCTAAAACCTTTTACTGCATCCGATCTACTTAAATCATGGAAAAAAATGAAAAATCATGATAACTTATCTGTTGATCCTTTGGGTATTTGTAATCGTATAGTAAAATATGCCATGCAATCTTCAAACTTTGTAATGTGTCTTACGGATTTATTTAATACCTTTTCTATAGAAGGCAATATACCTCAAAAAATGAAAGTCACTCGCATTGTACCAATACCAAAAGTGATGAACGCTACAAGTGCAAATGACACCAGACCCATATCAATCCAGCCTGTCTTTACAAAAATTATTGACAAATGTATTTATACTCAAGTAATTGAATATTTTGAATCCAATAAGTTAATCAATACTAATCAGTTTGGGTTTAGAAAGGGTCTCTCAACAACTCACGCACTCATGAAAATAACAGACTACGCATATGAATCAATTGATAATGACGAAGTTTGTGGTATAATTGCTCTAGACTTGCAAAAGGCGTTTGATAGTGTTAATCGAAAAATTCTAATAAACAAATTACTATGGTATGGGATTGAGTGTAAGCTTATTAATTCACTTCTTACTGAAAGAAGTCAATTTGTTCAAATTGGAGAAAATTTATCCACTACAAAGTATACTTCACGCGGAATAATACAAGGTGCAGGAAGTAGCAGTTTGTGGTTCAATATTTACATTAATGACCTTCCATTGTGTGTTTCTAACTCAAACATTACTCTTTTTGCAGACGACAGTTCTTTGTATAAATCTGATAGGATTGATAACATTGAAAACCTTAAAAAAGCCTTAGAACTTGATTTAAACAACATAAATACCTGGCTTATTCACAATCAAGTAAAATTAAATGTTAAAAAAACTCAGTGTATGCTCATTGGTAAAAAGAACTCTGTTTCATATTGTGAAGACTTTAGGATACACATTAGTGGTAATAGTGTACAAAGAGTAAATTCACTTAAAATTCTTGGTGTTGTTTTAGACCAATATCTCACATTTCAAGAACAATCTGAAATAGTACTTGCGAAGTGTTACAAAAGCCTGTCAATGCTATATCCACTTAAGAGAGTAATCTCCAGTGAAAATAAGATTATCCTTGTCAATGCATATGTATTTAGTATTCTTTCGTATGGAATTTGTATTTGGGGTAACAACATTAACAAAACAACCTCAAATAATTTTGACAAGCTAATAAAGCACACTGCTAGATTTACACTTAATAAATTGAAATATGACTCTATACAAAATGACATTGATAATGTCTTGGAATGGCTGCTCTTTAGATATAAGCTTATATATGAAAATATCTGTTTTGCGTTTAAGATGACCTATTGTAATTCTCACGAACATATAAATAATTACCTTAATTTCTCATTCAATAATATAACATCCACCAGGAATAACTCATATCGAGTGCCTGAAATACAATGTCACAGCTTATGGGAAAAAAAGAGCTTTAAATATATAAGTGTTTTTCAATGGTTGCAACTACCACAAGAACTTTTGTCCTGTGTTCACTCTTTTAATTTTTTCAAACGTAAACTTCTATCTCACCTTCTAATGCTACAAATTAAAGATAATAATCACGATATCTATATGAATGATGACTCTCTTTGTATTGATGATATAATTGATGATGTTATTGCTAAGTATATTTAAAATTATGTAAATCAAATTCATGTCAATTCTGGTATAATTCTTGTCAATATCAATGTAAGCTCATGTCATGCTTGTATAATTTTCCTCTCGAGGAAACTTGATGACAATAAACCGCAATTTATTTATTTATATATGTGCAAATTTTACGCAAAACGTGAACTGAATTATGAAACGATCTCTTCGTGATCACAACCTTAGTTACAAGACGCATGCAAGTTAATTATAGAACAGATGATAAGATTGATATATGCAGTTGAAACGTTGACATATTAAATAGCCTATTCAATCAAACCATGTCCTCAAACATCGTTGAAGATTACTTAATAGGTTATTTTTTATTTGTATATGAAAACGTTTTATCTACTTTTTTCTTACTTATGCGTACCATCAAATCATGCATGAGAAAAATTGTTTAGATCAGAAACCATTAGTTCAGCAGGAGTTAAATATCACTTAAATAGATATTGATTATCATACCTAATATTGCACATGGAACGCAAATTTTATGGTAAAAAATCAAAAACATTAAACGTATCAAAGTCGCCTAAGCTAGCTACTTATGCTAGCTAGCTTTGGGCGCTAAAAAGGTTCAAAGTTCTGAGGTTTTACAAGCAAACACTTAAATGGCATTCAAGTAAAGCTAACCAATTTTTATTTCTCCTTTATGTATCAATTATTTTAACACCTTTTAGAAAACGTTAGTCGCAAGTTCCCTACATCCTGTTGTCACATTTATTCAATTTTTAATCAACAATTAATCCTGTTTAAAATATTATTGAAGTAAAAAAATCAATAGCAATTCCTAAAGAGATACATTAACACGGAAAAAATAGATTTTGGAGAAAAAAACCTTAATTGATTTAAAGAACGAGTGAAATATTGAAGTATTCATTTTGGATAAAAGTGTTGTATTCATTTGCATATCAAACGATTAGTCATATACGTGATTTTAGATTGTGAAACGACAAGTCCACATGAAGAATAAGGTAGTCCAGTTAACTGCTCAACTAACCTGGAGAAAAGTAACAAAGTCTAAAATCTAATTAAGTTACTCCGCATGTTGTCAAAAAAGATAATCTCTACTTTACTTACTGTAATTGCCATTCCATAAATTTGCGCTCTTACTCTTGTGTACCAACTTGATTTACTTGAATCGTGAAAATGTACTTTTTCATGTTGTTCAGTTAAAATAATATAAAAGAATTCTACTTACGGGAGCGGGATTGATAGCTTTTTACCAAAAGAGCAAAAGAAGTCAACATTTTTATCTCCAAGCCAAACCTACAACCACTGCGGCAAGGCACGTAGTAATGTACACATTCAGAAGTTGACATTAATCAACACGAAATGCATCACTTTCATCATGCAATACTAATTACTTGGCTTCTTCATCATAATGTCATTCTTCAGGTGAACATGATAATAACAAGTTTACATACGTCATTAGAATGTATGGAGTGAGCATGACATGACATCTTGGTATTATCACAAATCTTTCTATAACATTGTTTTACATTCGAGATGCATGGAATGTTTCCATTATTTTCTAAGAAAATAATTTGTCGAAACTCAATGACGGAACTTTTTCATTTTACAGCTCAAACCATAGTTCATTCTTAATCCTTACACGATTTAAAAACAGACTCACTCGATCGTTCATCTTGTTTTGACAGTTTCACTCACAAAATGGCAAAACTACTGTTTATAGTTCTAGCTTTTGTGATAGCTACTGTGTGGGGTCATGGGAGAATGCTGAATCCAACAGGTCGGTCTACAGTTTGGCGTGTGGATAAATACAAGAATTTGAATGCCCCAGGTTATTCCAAATTTACACTTCTAATAGCTAACATACATATACTCTGGTACTGAATATTCGTATTTGTATTTCAGTAAACTATGAAGACAACGGCCTTAAATGTGGAGGCACACATCAAGAAGACGATCCTGGCAGTGACTGTGGTGTTTGTGGTGACAGTATTGCTGATCCAAAACCACGAGACAATGAAATAGGGGGGAAATATGATAAAGGTATCATCACCGGAAATTACACAAAAGGACAACTTATGGATATCGAGTTAGATTTGACAGCATC
>JAQFXM010003589.1:0-19711 GCA_034693345.1 Entomobrya multifasciata
CCCCCAAAGAAGCAATCTGAGCCTCCAAAAAAGCAACCTACGCCTGAACCCCCAAAAAAGCAATCTGAGCCTCCAAAAAAGCAACCTACGCCTGAACCCCCAAAGAAGCAACCTACACCTGAACCCCCAAAGAAGCAATCTGAGCCTCCAAAAAAGCAACCTACGCCTGAACCCCCAAAAAAGCAATCTGAGCCTCCAAAGAAGCAACCTACGCCTGAACCCCCAAAAAAGCAACCCGAACCAGAGCCACCAAAGTCGAAACCAAAGCGATCAAGGTCGAAAAATAAATCATCAAAATCGCAACCTGAGCTGCAAAAATCCCAATCTGAGGAAGCTCTTGGAAATGCTGCTGCTGCTGGACGAGTTGGAAATGCTGGGAATGCAATTTCTCAAGTGGGACTTGGAATTCTAGGCGCTGCAGTGGTGGTGGTGTTCGCAATTTACGCTGCGTACTCACCTACAAGGTGATTATTAACTTCTCAACGTTATTCTTTAAAATACTTAATCAAATCTTTAATACACTTAACATTTTATAGTCAGTTGTACTATTATGGTTTAACTGATTTACTTAAATGTGTTGGCATAATACATTACATATATGCCACAAATATGCATTAATTTTTTTGGCAAATTTTTATTTATTTTTTTTTGTTTCAAATTGTTTCATATTATTTCTTTTGACAGTTTTGTTCTGTGAGCTTGATATCCTCCGAAAAAGAAGAAATTTTACGTAGTTGAGCAAGCCAATTAAAAACATTGACATGCTGCTGCTGCTGTAATTATATAGCTATTATATTATATATTCTTTGTTGTTTTCTTTATAATTATTATTCTCTTGTTTTCACTTTTCCACTTCATTTTTTTGTTATTAGCTTTAGTAAATCCATATAGTTTGTATTCAGCACCACAAGATACTGTCTTCAAACATTCATTAGTGACAGTACAAAGGCAGAATTTTGAGTTTTAATTGACTCTTCATGGAGAAATGTAGTGTATGTATATTATACTATGTAAGTCTTGTTGTTCTATTATTTTTCTTCTTCCCCAACTTATTTTTATCATTTTACTAATCTTTGTTGTATCCCTAATGATGAGTAGTACGTAGTTCACATATTTGTAACTTGAAATCATATCATATTTTGCAAAAAACTACAAAACTCAAACCTTGCACACTCCTTTTCTCAATAATTTCAAAGTATTGGAAACTGTATTTTTTTGTTTGTCTTTTCCCTTCTTATATATATATATATATATGTATTTTATGTATATTCAGTTTTAAGTTTTCTAAATTATTTCCCTGATTTCCTCATTTTACCAGAACCCAGTGCCATGTAAAGTCGCAATATAAATGACTGTTTAATTGTTGTGTACTAGTCGAAATTTACAATAATGTTAAGATAATTAGTAAAAATACCTCTATAATCTAGTAGAATTATATTGTAGAATGGAGTTTTATCCCATTTACGCCCCTTTGACTGTAACTATCCAGTGATATGTAAAAGCAATATATCTTGTTGTCAAATGCAGTGGTGGTGTTTTATGATTGAAAAAATTGAAATGTAAAGACAGTCTGAAACTGAACTGAAAACCTTGTTATGATGATTATATTGATGGTGGTCTACCGAAATATTGTAAGTACCTTCTATATATATCTTTCATATCTAAAGAAATTGTGAATAATCTCTCCGTGTGCATTAACCAAGACTGGAGTGATGTATTAATTGGCAGTTAAATCTTATGACTATAAATTGAACCCCTTTAGTATAATATTGGAACCTTTCTCTCTCTGTAAGCAAGAAAAAAATACAACGACAACACAATACCTGTATAACGTGAACTAAACAATAATGAAAAAAGGCAAATAAATTTCTTTTTATAATTGACTGGATTATAAATATGCAAGACTATAAATTTAGCTCAGATGGACATCTCTACTTAATATGTGTATTCTTTAATTTAATAATGTTGGTTGATTGTCAATATTGGTTACGTCATCAATGATTACGTTCCTATTGTAGACGATTCAGGAAGCTCATAATATCCGTCTCCAGAGATCAGCTCGTCATTATCGGACAGAAGCACACAAGAGAAGGTGAAGAAGGCTCTACGGTACTACTACATATGTGTAAAATTTTATGTTACAATTATTATGATTTTAATGAAATGATGATTAAGATGAAAATAAATTTGAAAACATTTAATAAAATTCGAGAGGACTCTAAAGAATCAGAGATGAACTATGTCAACTTTTATTTTTATTTACTTGAATTTCTCTTTAATGTATTGCTTAACATGTATTAAAAATTATAACAGGTTACAATTTCAATTAATGGATTTTAGTGTGTGAAGTTGTGATAATTCAGGTATTTATTTTAATAGCACGTCTACTTTAATTCGTATCATTTCAATGATTATTCCAGATTATATATACATAATTTTAGCCTTTGAGTATCAAAGGTAAACGAATAAACTAGCATGACCTCTTTAATTGCATCATCGGAACGCAACATATTTAGTAGACATCAGACATTATGCTGGGTCGGCCTTATCCTTTGAGAGTTAGTCCGAAGGGCAGTCTGAATTTTGTTGGAGACTTCGATCGACTGCTATAGATTACCGGAAAAACAAAGTACATCAATGAAATGACCAATACAACATGTTTCTCAGATTATCCCAATTTCTCCATTAAGTCATAAAATTCATACTTCTAAAAATGATAATTTATTTTTAAGTCTGACAAACTTACTTGAGGAACCTTGATTGGCGTCCTCTGTAGTCCCCGGTGGAAAGTCCATACGATCTTAGAGTACAGTCCCCAGTGTGCTTATCGCGAAACTGGTTACCCCCTGGGCATTCAAATGGCACACATTTGAAACCTCGAACATGCCAATAGTAACCTCCAGGACAATGTTGTTCATCCGACCCAGGGAAATAGTAATCATCATAATATTCCCCCAAATTTTCATTTTCAGCAACTGATCTCTTTACATCAAGCTTTCGAAAAGCTTGGGATTTAAAAATAGCACCCCTCAAGTTGATATGTGAGTCCAAGTCTCCATGATTTGTTTTCTGGGAGTTGCCGTTGCAAACCCAAAAGGTATTGAGAATAAATGCTAAACTAATAAGATGAATAGATAGTTTGCAACTCATTTTTCCCCAATTGTTAAATTTTATCGAGGAAATTAATGAACAAAATGTATATTTGGGAACACTTAAAGTGAAATATTTTGCGCAAATATTTTTGCATGCAGCTCAGGAAACTTCAGATTATCGTCTGAGGAAAAGCATATGCATCTCTTCTAATTTTATATAAGACGACCATTGCGTGTACCCGTAGACCTGAGAAAAGCATCATCGAATATTGTGGTTTTGTAAAAAGCGTTTTCAATTTCCCTATGCAAAATGTGAAAGTAGATAAGCCAGCCAATATAACAGACAGACTATAGCTTGAGTTTTGGCTTTTGGTTTTCTTGGCTTTCTCCATCCACATGAAAAACGAGATTATATTTTGAAACGACCAGTACAGCAACACATGATTGAAAGTCTAATCTTTTAGAAGAACATGCAAATATACTAAATACAGAGTACACTTTGCAAGATTAATGGTTGAAAATGTTTGAAAATCCATTCAAAATGATCAGAAGAAAGAAACCTTTTCACTAAATTTCTACAAAGTGAAAGCTAGGATTACCTAAGAACCGATATGGCATATTGGAGCCCGAGAAAGCATTGCAGTTATGTATGTATATATTGTGGATTCTTGCTTTAAGAATCAACAGATTTTTTGTAATAATTGTTTAAAATGTGTATAGCATAAATTTAAGAAGGTTGTCAGATTTATTATGCTTTATGCTACTTATTTGTATGTTGTAGTGAAAAGAAAATCAAGGAATTTATCTTCAAAATATAACAATCTGTGAAAATGAATCGGAGCGTACAAACGGAGAAAATACATAAACACAACAAAATGTTTTCACGAAGATTTATTTATACTCTAGTTTTTTGCAAGTTTTCATTTTGATACATGTACATTAAATTGTGAGTGAATCGAAAGATGATTCCCACTATCTGCGTAGGCAGTTAAGCTTTTCAAACTGAACGGTTGGATTAGCCATTTTGGTGATTAAGTGCTTTTCATTTTACTTTTTCTAGTGCTTGGCTAACCATGAACCATTCTCACTCGCTCGTGTAACTCTGAATTACTCTGGTTCTAATTCTTCGTCACACAATTACTATTTGACTGCTGCTGTTTTATGATGCGACGTATTCAATAAATTTGTTTTTGCAGTGATGTCTTAAAGGTCATAGTTCAGCTATATTTGTAATTCTTAGAGTTTTATTTATATGGACCTTCAACTATTTTTCACGCATCAAAATTTTTGAACTTGGCTTATTCGCACTTTTTTGGTACTATCTGACTGACAGTTGTTCATGAGTAACTTTACTACTTTTTGAGCGCCACAAGTTTATGTAGGACACATTCAGTATATGCTCTAGCATGAAATTAAATTTTTATACATAAACGCTTACGTGTGAAACTTTCTCTTGAGGTTTTTCCCAGTGAGATGTCTGATCGGTTGATGATTTCCATTTTTTGGAACATCAAAAGTGTGTTTCTGACAAGTGGCAGGTAGTTACGTTACACATGGGACATCAAGTAAAAAACGAAATTACACAGCTTGGAGAAAGCTAAAGCGCATCTCATGCATACATGCAAAAGAGCAGTCAAGGTGTGAAATCCAATTTAAAACTTTGTAACGCAGTTTGTTCCAACTGAACGTACTTATTGTTGGTCAGAAGTATAAGCATTTTCAATTTGAAAAGTTTTTTGATCAGTTGAGAATTTCGCAGAAATGAAATTCAAAAATAGAAAACAAGCTTAACGCTTCAACCAAAATGGAATTGACAAGATGAAAAAAAAACGGTGATGCAATTTTTGAGATATGAGCCAGTGAATTTTGTCGAATCATATCAAAATCTGTAAACCATGCAATTTTATTCAAGCTCTTTGTAAATAAAATGCTTTATATTTATATTTATTCAAAATAACTAAAAATATAAAACTTAGGATGGAATCAAAATTAAATAAATCTAAAGTTAAATAAACTATAACTATATATTCACTGAAAAACTAAATCTCTCTAAAGTATAGCTTTATATATATTAAGATATCTCTTTAACCAAAAAGTAGAACCCGATGTCCTTGTCGTCCTCCAAAAAATGTCCGCCTGGGTTGATGACTGGTAGCAGCATTAAATAGAGATTTGGAAGACAATGTTACACTTTCTGAAAACATTTCATTTATTTTTACAGCCCAAAACGTGAATTCAGAAAAAGTAAAGAGGAGTATTACTAAGGACGCCATGGACGAGACCTCCATCGGTTTCGATAGCCGTAATACTTCAAAATGCAGTCTCCAGTTTTGCTATCTCGCCATGTGTTTCCACCAGGGCAATCGTAAGGGACGCATTTCAGTCCTCTGATGTGCCAAAATTGGTCTTCTGGACACTCTTGCTCTTCGGGTAGCAGTTCATCGTACTCATATTCATACTCATCATCCTCCTCCTTTTCCTGTTGACTTTCCCCCGTTTCAGTGGAACTTTTCACTGGTTCTCCTTCTTGCAGTTCACCTTGTAGCTGATCTTCATTTAACTGATGATTGGCTGCCGTTTCAGAAATGGATTCAGCTTCTTCAAAAATTCTTTTTTCCACAGCACGCTCTTCCTCTTGAACATCCTCAGCTTCTAAAATGTCCCCAATCTCCTTTAAAGAAATCTCTCGGTTTCCAACAGCGGAAGCTTCTCGTGCCAACTCTGGTTTCCAATTACCCCCCGCCTTTCTTGCCCAAATGGGCATTGCCAACAACTTGAAATCATGATTTTCCAGAACTGACGAGGACTGGGGTGCTGCACCACCACTCACAACTACTGGTTTAGTGTAAACTTGTCCAATAGCTTCGTAAAGAAGAAAAACCGTAACAGTTAACTGAAGATGTACACAAAGACGTCTAATTTTAATAGTAGCCATTCCTCTTTTCTTATTTATTCAACTATTTTTTCTCAAGTAGGTTTCCCGTCAATGTAATTAAGAATGTCAGTGATGAAACTCGAAACATTTGGTTCAGTGACAAAACAATGAGCTGAGGTTGCAAATGCTTTCTTGCTTATATGACTATGTTTTAATAATCAAGTTGTTCTGTTTCTGTTCCAACTGTACTTTCGTTTGGATGAGTTGCATAAAACAGAAAAACCAAAAACTGGAACAGGCGAAAGCGGTTGATCAGTCACACCACGCCACTAAAAATGCTTTTGTCTATTTATAAAATATTCTGACGAAAATTACAACGCAATGCAGAGAGTTATTACGCGTATAAATACATGACTCATAAAATTATAATGATGGATCCAAAAATGAATCTAAATTGATTGAAGGAACAACTTCGACCTAATCAATTAAACTGACAGTGGCAGAAAACAACGTTTTCTCATTGTCGTCTGAATTTTATATATATATGAATTTATCATGCGAATTTTTTCGATGTGGATGTGGATTCATTTTGCAAACCACTCAAGTAATTGCCACAATAAACCGAGTGTATTGCTCTTCTTTGAAACGCAACGCATTTACCGAGAATGGTGACTTTTTGCAGTTTTTAAGCCTACACGATGTATTATTATAATGTATCACTTTGTTGCTGTACGCGTTGCTTTTTGTGCCTTTGTTTTTTTGATGATAGCTCGTCCCGTCCTGGCTTTGTCCTACGAAAAGTACGCATGAAAAATAAATGAGGAGGAGGATTTTCATTCAAGCTGGTTACATAAAAAGACAAACAGTGAAATGCGAAATAAAATACATGAACATGACAAAAATACTGTCTCATTCATTCTTGTAGTTGTTGTCCCTGCTATTCTACTTCTGCATTTGCCAAAATTGTACTTCTGCTCCTTTGTTTGTTTAATGTTTCAGAAAGATCCAGAAATACGACTCGGTTCATCATCCATTGAAGCCTGGCCTTAACAAGCATTTTTAATCTTAATAATTGATGAGATAAATAACAGGAAATCCAGCCTTGTTTACTGTGACCACTTGAAACGCTGTAAAAGTAATGAACGAGGACGTGATGGCTGGCTACGCTGTAAAAATTACTACATAATGATCATGGCATTGCTGTGTTTCGCCCACACAGTCAATGGTACTTCATACCAAGGATTATGTATTGCATAATTTATGACTCGTAATTGAATGTGCCACGCATCATGTGATCTGATTAAGTTGATTACATCTTTTCCAGGATTCAGTTTTAGTAGAAACAAATAAAAAATTCTGTATGTTTAAGAAACGTTTGTATTATGCAACTTCTTAATGTGTCATTGCTGAATTACTGTTTGTTTTCATTATTGAATGAAGGTAAATGTAAGATTGGAGATAGCTTATATGTTCGTAATACTTAATTATTTAGCTGCTATTTTGTTTGATGAAATTTTCTTTGTGATAAAAAACAACAAACAACGAGTAATTCCTTCGCTCTTTTAATTGTATTGCAAAACATTACAACATCAGGAAAAATATAATGAGTTTACTTTTCATAATGCTAACTAACATTGTTGATACTAAGAAATCAATTATTGAACAATATGCTACTGTACAAATAATCCGCTTATGGTCCTCATCAGAAAACACATTAAGAAAAATTTGAGTAATTGGACCGGAAAATTCATACATTTGGCAAAGCTTGCTATGAACGACTTTGATGCAACGATGATGGCAGGCTTCTTTCGGGCTTTCGTTTCAGTTCAGCAGCTCTCAGAACTGCTCATGGGTCCCATGCTAAAGGCCTTCGTGGAAGCTCTGGAACTCCAAGGTATTGATTTATTTGGGTGAACCGGTCTTGAAAGACGTTATGAAACTTCAAAGATGACATCAAAAGATTTTATACAAATATTAGAATGCCTAATGGTGATTACCTCTAGCTGGTTACTACATGGTGAAAAACTGAAAAACCGAAACATGCAATCTCTGAAATGTTCAAACTTGAATTGGCTACTGACTTACATCTTTTTCATGCTCATCGAAAACATCAGAAAACATTTTCTTCAGCTCTCTCAAATTTTTGACGGCATCATTTAACTGAGCCGTCAACTTTTCTCCAGAACGACCTTCACTGGATGTTCCAAGACGTCGAATTATTTGATTAACAAAAGGTGGTAATGATTCGTATGTTTGAGCAGCTGCCTGTTGTCCAGCAAAGGCAAGTTGGAGTCCTGTTCCTTGAAGCTTCTTTTGAAACTTGTTTATTCCTTGATCTACTTGTCCAATTACTTTAAGCATTCCGCTTTGTGTAGAAACCAAAAGTTCTCTCACAAGCACTTCCGCAGATTTGATAAAACCGTTGAGGGCAAAACCGATGGCTGTCACGTTACCCGGCTCAAATTTAAATTGAATCTTTCCAGGGTCTTTCATGCCATCTTTTTCTTTGGTGCTAGTTGAGTTTAATGAGCGTGAATTTCTTCTATCTAAAACATGCATCAAAATGTCAATAAATGCTCGAAAATGACAGTTTTTATTAAATAGAGCAAAGCCTTAAACTGGGTCAAATACCTGCTGGTAACTGTGTAGCACGTATCATTGGAGGACGACGATGGGTCGCAACTCTAATCGGGTAATTAGCTGTTCTTCTTGTAGTTGTGGTGGTGGTGGTAGTAGTGGGTCTTGGCGTAGGAAGAGAGAGCGAACGAGCTGTAGGGTAATAATATGGATTCCAGGGATTCCATCGATCTCTGCGTGCCGGAACTGGGGCACTTTGAGATACTCCAACAACTCCACATAACACTAAAAGCACAGTTAACCCAACTTTGACGTATTTCAGCTTAACTTCTATTAGAACACATTTTTTAGGTTTAAAGAGACATCGAACTTCCATTTTAAGTCTTGTAAGTGGCAAGTCTCTTTTGAAATAATCTTTCTAAAAGAAGCAAGACAGATGAAGATGTAAGAATATCTCATTATGACACAGTTTCATATTTCTTGCCACTTCCAACTTTTGATGTGCATTTTATTTTCGCCCAAATATATCCTTTTGATTTCACAATTCATACGTTTGCACGTTAACTAACTTCCAAGATGGATGTGACTGATTTGGAGTAGTGTCAAAATCAGACATTAAGAAATCACGCATGAAAAAAGAACGATTGTAGTTGTCAGAATTGTGAATTATCATTGAGCCTTGAACCAGAAGTGAGTTAATCACGAGAGGTATTTTCTCACATCATGTTAACGTCTAAAGATCCGATTTTTTTTCGCTGGAATAAGTATACTTATTTTAATTTTTATTTAAATGAATATGAATTCGAACTAAAAACTGAACACATCTTCATTTCATTTGACACCCACGCACCCCATGAGTTTTTCTATGAACAGATTTAATGAAGTACGATTGCCAAGTTTTTTTCGTGAACGCTTCCTGTTATAATGAAATATAGTTTTACACAGAGGATGCAAGGTGGGGCAACATGAGACTACAACTACAACTTGACTTCAACGATGAAAAATTATCCGTAGAGCAACACAACACAGCGTTCTATGAGTGGATGTACGACGCAGTTAAAACGAAATAGCAATTTTGTTTTATATTTTTAAAGTTACATAAAGTTTCTTTATTCGATTAGCAAAATTGCACAAAGTTACCTTAAAATTATAAATAAAAAACAAAATATAACAGTCACATTACAACATTGCATTTTATGTGTAAATAAATATCAATCAACACAGCTATAAACTAACTTCAATGTAACACAGAACATTTTCAAGTACACTCGTATTAATTCACACGAAAAATAACAGTTACATTCAGAAAAAAATCACGATAAACTTATTTTACTTTAATGATAATGATAAACACACTAATTACAAAAGTTGCATGACATTTTCAATATTTCAGACGGGCATACTCTTCATTTACAATTAATTCCGGTTTCCGTTAACCAGACGCTATTTTTCCTGTAAATTTTTACTTAAAATGTTTCGATGTATCAAGATAAGTCATCTGAGATAAAAGCGGAAGTAAAGTAGATAAGTTGCCAAAAGGATTACACACTATATTTTTATTTCGTGAAGAAAAGAAAGGAAGCTTGAACTATAAATGTGAAGACCTAGATAAGAAGACAAAAATATTTTGAAAGCATAACTTTTTTGAAGACTTTTTTGCTTGGCTATTACCAATTGTCATAATATTATACATATCACTCTTAATTATAAGGATAATAATTTATGATACAATAGTATGTAGAGTAGACCCCTATACGGATATATTTAAAGATTCATTTCATATTATGCAATTTTTTTATTTGCCTTGGTGTGCTCTATCTAAACATTCATAATACGAAGAATACACATTGAATTTTGCAATGTTCAAACTTCATTTATTTCACTTCCCTTCAGTCTTCATTCAAAAGACAGAAGTGTGCTTTTAGAGAAGTATACACAGTTTCTTACAGTATTAAAAACTTTTCCGGATGAATACCACAAATACGTATACCACATAAATAATTAAGGTTCCAAAACTTGGAAAATTGAGAGGCTGAATTGAGTATGTTTGGATAAGAAATTAGTAAGTATAAATTGTAAGTATGAAGTATAGTTGCACAGGGAAGATAGTTTCTCGTATGTAATTTGCACTATGTACTTAATTTCTGAGTATAAATAAACTAATAAAAAAACTAGGTATGGTATGTTCAATTAAATAAAATCTCGTTGATCAGGCTTAAAAGGATTAATGAAGAGTCATAAGATACATAATCAAGTAAAAACAAGAATTTAAATTTAAAAAACATAAAAATTATTCCATAAACATTAAGCATATAAGCGCATTCGTTTACATCAGTTTTCACTTACACCGTCGTGATTTTGGCACTTCCTGCAGCTGACGATTTTGAAGCTTGAACATTATCCGAGCTTGATTTACCGTTATTGGGATTAGCAGGGTTGTTGTTAGCTGAGGATGTCGAAGATAAAGGGAGATTTGCCTGTTCCAAGATGTTATTCACCTGTTGTTGATGAGGCAAAGATGTAGGGACTGGGTGACCTGGAGGAGGTACATAATTGAATGGAGCTACCATCGCCTTATTTTCTCCATCACGTCTTACCCATACTCCAGAATTGCCCCGTAAAGAAGCAATGTTACCAGAACCCATAGTACAATCACCAACAACATCTGAGTCACGAAAGGGCTTCGGCTGACTTTTATCCTTCTTTCTTCCAAAAAAGTTGCTGAATTTTGAAGATTTCTTTTCAACCACTGCTGGTGAACCCCCAGTAAACTCATTTTGTTTGTTATCCACTGACTGGAGTGAATGAGAGTCTGCGGAATGAATGTCTTTGCTGTTATTGCGATGAAAATCCATCTTTTTAAATAAGTTTGACAGTCTGCCCATTTTCCCTTGACTTTTTTCACTCCCTGGAATGCTCTCTTTACTTTCCCCATTCTGTGAACCGGGTACAGAACCTGGCATATACATTCCTGCGAATTCTCCTCCCAGTTTGCTTGACTTTGGAAGTGTACTGTAGCCTTTCATGTTTTGGGTGACACTTCCATCCCGAACCTTCTGCTGGCCGAAGCCAAATGATGAATTGCTGGTTTTAATTAAAACGTGTGTAGAGCCCGAGAATGGTTTCATGCCGGAGCTGCACGAAGATGCGGATGAAGCTGAGGTCCTTACAGGAGGTTTTGGGGCAATTTTAGGTCGGGTCATTGCCATTTCTTGGGGTGTATTATGAATTAAATTTAAACTTGAATTGGAGCTGTTTTTGCTCCCTGGACCTCCACGATTTGGAGAGTTGTCTCTTGAATTGGCAGCAATTCGTAGTTCGCTTGTTCGGGTGGGACGGACATAAACACCACCACTTCCCCCAGATGGAGGTCGAACTGGGGAAGAATTCCGAGTTGGTTTTGGGGGAACCGGGGGAGCTATTCTTTTCTTGGCTATTGCAGATGGTGGCAGGGAACTGTATAAAGGCTTTCGTCTGCCTCTGATACCTTTGGGACTGTTTCCAGGTGTGGATTCAGGAGAATTACTTTGTGAACTTCGTACACTTGGGGTATTAACATTATGCACAGGTTTCACAATTTTAGGACCTCCTACACGGAAGGTTGCAAATCGGGTATCATCATCCAGTGGATTGCCGTTATTATCATTGGAATCTTGCTGAATCAAGGACCTTCCCGCTTGAAGTGCAGCTATTGTATGAGTTTTATATCTTTCTGGATCATCCCGTCTCTTTTGCTTTGGTGATGCTCTGGGTGACATTGGCGACTTGTTCACTCTGAATGTATTGTATTTGCCCATTTCCAAAGGATGTACTTCCATCAAAGGTTTTGACGGGGGAGAGGTCTGATGCGCTGGCTGGATATTTAAAGCAGTATTTGCATTTGGGGAAGTCTCTTCTTTCTTTTCTTTGGGCTCATCATTTATAACCTTTTTATTAGCGTTGTCCACTTCAACTGGCTTCCCACTATCTGATTTTTCTGCTTTGTCACATTTTTCTGGCTGTATCACAGGGCCAATGGGATCATCCGCTGGAGCTGTCTCGTAATCCTCAATCTCCTCAGCGTCAGTAAAATCATCACTAACAACTGTGTTACCTCCCTCACTCTCAAGGTCCTTGGATTTTCCATTCTCTTCAACAACGTTTTCTGGTGGAAATATCGTATAAGTGTTTCCACCAATACTGGTGTCAAGACCTGGAATCCTATCCACAGATGGAGATCCAATATCCTCAACAGCAGACTGGAATATATCATTTGTGTAGCTTGCAGTTGATGAAAGTTCGTAAATTTCTGATTTTATGCTGGCTACAGAGATCATGCTGTTTTCCAGATCCAAATCCAGGGGTGGTCGTTGACCACTCAAGTTACTGTGAATACTACTTGTATTTCCGACGTCATTTAAAGCCTTCCACTTCCGGCTTAGTTTGTCGGAACTTGACCCTTGCATTTTAGGATTCGTTGGTGGACTATTCATGAGAACACAGTCACTGGAAGAGACTAAATTGGAAAAGGTAGAAGGTGGATCAATGTTATCCAGAAGTTCGTTGTTTATTGACATGGTTAGCATACTAGACTGCATGGATGTTGCAAGTAGTCTGGTAGACTTAGGAGGAAGAATAGGTGGTTTGGACATTGATGATTCATCGTTTCCGCCAACAATTTTAAATGCTGTTGAAATAGACATTGAGGGAAGTGGCGAAGAGAAAGTGGGAGTTTCATCATTCCACTCGGAACCTAATGAAGTTGTGGAAATTTGCGAAGGATCCATAGCCAAATTATCTAGCTTCAACTCATTCTTGGTATTGACAATTTTCTCCTCCGGCTTTTCCTCAGGTTTTTGTACATGGTTGCTACTGTTATCTGTCAAGCTGGGTTCATTTTCAGAAGACTCATTAGACTTGGGTGGTTCACCCGGTGCTTGATTCTTTTCATCTACTTCCTTCACTTCGATTCGAACAGTTTCCTTTTTCAACGAGCCATCCTTATCTGCGTTACAATTTTGCTGTAAAGACTTGCTACTTTCAGACTCTGACGAAGATTTGTTATTTTTGCTAACAGAATTTTTGTCACAAGTTTTAGCAGCTTTGCTACTTTTGGAAGTACTGCGTTCCTTTTCCTTTGGTCGATTACGACCTTTCATAATCAATGCAGCCAAATCAGGATCATCAAAATCGTGATGTGATCTAGTTTCCGTCATAGTCTTTTTTGGTTGGGATTCACCGTTGGCATTTGTTACCAGATTTGAAGATGAGCCTGAAATAGTATTACTCGCTTGAGCCATTTGCTCCATAGATTCGCTATGAGTGATTTTATATTCAGACTTGCTCTTTGGAATTCCGACAGATTTTCCAATGCGAATACATTTTTGAAGAAGCTGAGCATCACTGTATATTGGCTCCTCTGGCTGTGTATCAATTTTACCAGATGTGACTGCTTCCGGTTTTTGTATTTCAACAACACTATCCATTGCTGATTTTTCAGGAAGAGGTGGCAATTGTACAACTGCATTATTTAATGACAACAGGCTAGTTCTCTCTCGGGGTTTAGGTGGTTCTGGCTGATCCAAGTCCATGGTTAAGTCGCTCAGTGAAGTTGCATTGGACACTCCATAAAATGGAGTTCCTTCCATTGCAAATACCCTAACTTCATCGTCTGGGAACGCATTTGTCTTTTTCTTTTCAGGTTCCATGTGTTTAGTCTCAGAAGAACTGTCAGATTTCATGTTGACAGACAGAGGAGACGCGTGCCCTTCACGAGAAAGAACGTTTCGTTCTAAACCCTGATTACAGTTTCCAGGAATAATTCTATTTCGATCTTGATGGTCTGGAATTCTGTCAGATTCAGGCAACTTTTTCTTTCCAAGAATTGGTAGTTCCTCTCCATCAATCATGAGAGGGCTGAGGCTTCTGCAACTATTGAGCCCACTTTTTTCCTCCATAGAAAAAACTTTCACATCATCCTCTCCATCTTGTTTCTCTTGTGATGCAGAACTCATGTTTTTATGCATGTTAATAGGCTGCTCATATACACGTATGGGAGGTGCCATTTCACGTGGTGAGTCTGGCAAGTCAGAGGGACTCACCACCTCACTGGCACGACGACTAAAGTCACTTAAATCCTCATCGTTATGAGATGCAAGTCCATTTCCTGTTCCGCCAACCCCTCCAACATCCAAGCTATCTAGACTTGCTACAGAGCTACATCTGGAAAACATTAGGGGCGTTTCCTCAGCAGAGAAGGTAACTCTGGCAGGTGTAAATGAACCATGATGTGGCCCTCCGCGTCGTTTTGAGGCATTTTGTTGTTGGTTGAATGAAGAGCCTGGACACTCATCCACAAATGAATCCAACTTTTTACCATCTGAACAATCAGCAGTAATAGGTTCCGCTTTGTGCTCACCAGCATTCAGTCCACCAGATGAATTTATAGAACTCAATGAGCTTGTTCTGGAAAAAACGGCAGGTGTGTTTTCTACGTAATACGATTTAGGTGCTTCGTCAATTGGCTGTAACTTTGATGATTTGTCGGGTTGATTTACAAGACCCACTTTTTCCGTTGATGGAGCAGATGCCGCAGCCTTTTCCATTTCGACCTCTTGGACAAGATCTTGACAAGAGTTGGAAATAGAGAAATTATGTGGAGTACCTTCATAGCAATATGTTTTTAGGGTATCTTCTGATTTTGATGTGCCACCATTTCCGGCTGAGTTTCCCCGATCGTCTTCATCTTCTTCTGTGAATTGCAATGAGTAATTAAACGTTGTATCACCTCCATTAGCGGAATCGTTGTGGGATCCAGCAGCTTCACCTGCTCCGCGCAAGGACGAAGTTGCAGATGGGGAATTCGAAGAGTAATCTAATGGCTTTGGCTCTGGAACGAAATTATTAATTTGGGGGTGGCCTGAATTAAGACGGGATAATATCTCTGGACAACTACGATTGAACTTAGCTCCTGGATAGTTAAATCGCATTGGGCTGCTGCATTGACTTGAAGAACTCGCAGTCTGGTTCTGGTGAAGCATGGCAGGTGAATTATAAAATTGTTTTGGAGGACCAGTTTGATAATGACCAGCATGGGCAAATTGAGCTGATTTTGGTGTTCTGTGATGAGAATGAGTATGATGTAAATGGCCATGAATTCCAAATTCTGCAGCAGAAATTATATGAATTGGAGACGACTTGGCTGAAGTAAGAGTCAAGTCAAGTGGCTCCGGCTCAATCGAATAATTTATGCTTGTTGGACGATTCATGTAGCTGCCAGGGTGCGAAAAGTTGGGTGGTGGCGCATGGAAATGAGAAGGTATTGGAGGATTTACAGAGTGTGCTGGCTGTTGTGTATGAATTCGTTGAAAAATACTAGCTGCTGCAGCGGAAGAGTGTTGATGTGCCACAGGAGGCTCCTGTTGAGCCATGGGAGGATGATGAATAATTTGCTGTTGGGGTTGATGCTGCTTATATTGATTATGTTGGTGATGTACAGGGTTGCCTCCCCCAAATTCAAACTCAAAATCGCCATCTGACCCTGGCGATTCTTGATTGGAATCAGTGCAGTTTCCACGTTCAGGTGTGGGACCAGGATTGGGCGAATAAATATGGGCGGTCAGTCTGGAATCAAGTTGAAGCATGTGCTCCTTTGCGTATCTGGAGGAAAGTAGGTTACGAAGGGCAGCGCTTGCTCCTTGTGAAATTCTTTCGTGCTTGGAAAAAATAAGATTTTTCAGCATTGGCACTGCATTCAAGTCTAACAATTTCCTTTGATCTTCCTCACACCCAACTCCTCCAGAAAGATTCCATAACGTTCCACATGCATTTGAAACTACAATCAAGCTGCATGACTTTAAATGCTCCAGAAGTATCTCGTAGCAGTGGTTTTCTCGTAACACTTTGCGAAGATCTGGGGATGTGCTTATTTCAGATGAAATATTTCTTAAAATTCCTCCGGCGTTTTCTATAATAGTCATGGGCGTTTTTAAGGATTTCAGTAAAGGGTTGTTTGGTCGTAAAAGTGAGATCAGGAAAGGTAATGACTCTGATGACGCTGTACATATTGCAGACTGCAAATTACCAAAAAACCAATGCATATTTTAATGAAAAATTTAAGAATTGTAAATGATTAAATTCATTAACCACAAAAATCTTACCTTATTTGAGACCGAGTGAGCTGATAAGTTCCACAAAGCGCTAAGGGTAGCCTTAAGTGTAGATTCTTTAGTTGACTTACAAGCTGCTAAAGTTAGCTTAGCTACCGCGCTGGAATCTCTGAGAGATGCACGGGAGGTACTATCAGCGTGCCAGGAAAGATTTCGAAGAACGCTTGCTGTTACTTGACACACGTCTTCATTTCCACAGTCAAGCTGTGCAACAAGAGCTTCCATAAAATCTCGCATTCCACAAAGTAGTGCCTTATTTGTTCCATCACCAAATGTCAAATTTGTCAAAGTCATTCCAGAATATCTTCGAAGAAGAAGACAATCATCTTTCATTTCCGGTGCCACATTGCCATGCAGTAAATGATCGCACTGTACATTCCCAAGCATATTTCAATATTAAATTTCTTGATGAAATTTTTTTTGTGCAATACTCAAAATTTTCATAAGCTTAATTTCATACCACAATCAAATCTGCCAACGCATGAATCGCTCCAAGTAAGCACATAATGTTACGATGTTCCTCATCAAAGGACAGCTTCATCAATGTAGTCATATTGGCAGTAGGATGTTGTTGCGCCTGTTCCAACTTATCTCGAACACTAGCGGAATCTTCACCACTCCCACCAACGCAAGCCAACGCCATGGAGTCATCGGCTGACCCCCCACTTGTGATCGCCTTTTGTCCCCCATTGTCTTTTTCTAAGGCATGAAGAGCCAACCTGACTGCTTCACTAAAAGCTCGAATTCCTTCAAGTAATTTCAATACTCTCAGTTCTTTTCTCTTTAATTTTTCATCTGGATTAAACTGCACAATGTTTTTCAAAGCTCGGGCTGCTCTGGTTCTTATAATTTCATGAGGTCGAATATTTTGTGTGGAAGAGGATGATGGCGGATGCAATATGTCAATTAGCAGGGGAATGCAACCCGCTCTCCTCAATGCAATGCAGCTCTCTGGTGAATTCGTTAAATTCAGTAATAGCATCCGATTTTGATCAGAAGCGGAGGAACTACTTCCCCCTGCAGCCGTGAAATTAGAGGCTTCATGCTGCGGCTGGTCCATGCCAAGGGTTAACATGGATAGTAAATTTACTACTGTTTCATGATTTTTTCCTTTATCTCTCTCTTGCAACCTTTCACGATGATGATGATGGGGTTGTGGTTGCTGGTGATGATGGTGAGATGACTGACCATGAGGTTGACTCACTAATCTATCATTACCTATTCACATTCCGATAAAAAATACATACATTTTAATAATTAATGTGTTCCATAGGTGGAATGAAACTTGGGTTAAACGATAAATGCAAACCTTCAATGTTTTTTGCAGCGTTGCCACTATTGTGACGCCACTGTTTTGGGTTGTCATTTGAATTATTTGGCATGTTTGCGAGTAGACTATTCACGAAATGTGAGAAGCCTCAGATATCAAAGTAATGGGTTATTTTTTACATTTTCAATCGAAACCGATGTGAAGATCCCCAGTACATAGAATCATCGTTATGTTTCGATAATTGCTAACTGTCGTCACTGTCAGTTTAGCCGAACAATCAAGTAGATGATTGGAAAAGATTGAAATTTTATACGTATGCACACACACGTTTCCAATTTTAACTACGAATTTAATGCATTGGAAATGTGTTTTGTAGTGAAATCTTGATACTGTTTGTGTGTTTTATTGTGCTTTTTAATTGAGAATTATCAAAAGCAATTGCAGTGAGTGCAAATTTGTCAGTGACTAAATTAGTATCATAATTTGTTTGTTTCGTGAGTGCTCTTGTGAACTAGAACTAAATCTACAAGACTTTTCAGTTTGTGACAAGTGATTTTTTGTAACGTGCAACCCCTTTTGTTTGTCGACTCAATAAAACTGTTGTCTTGTTTAAATGAATGTACATATGCCGTATATATGCACTATGCATACTAACGTACTTTTTCATTTTTGTGCAGTATAATATGTAAGTAGAGATGCAGAAGAGTTTAGTACGGCTTTGGATATTATTGACAAAAATAATACATCTCTCTTCCATTCTACTGCATTTTAAGACCAAGCTTATATGCACTAAAAAAGGCTCAACAAAATACTTTACACTAAACTGTATACAGTATGCATACACCTTACTTACATTTATTTTATGGATTTTTCTTAGACATGAATCAAGTTATGAGCCTGCTGAGGAAGAAATAAATATGTAGCTAGAAAACCTATACTTCAGCATAAAAAACTTTTAATCTTTGATTATCAGAGAAGTAAGATCATTTAATTTTCATGCTTACTTGCCAATGGCAAGTCAAACACTTTTTACAGCATTTTTGTATCGCTGGATCAAAGCAAAAATAGGCATGCCGTTTACAACATTGAACTCTGAAAGAAAGCTGAAAGACAGACAGACAATCACAATTGCATCCTCTGTCAGGGTTTTATGGATATGGGAATCGTTCTTATGATGCGATGAAGATTAAAGATAATTAAATTTTGAACGCATTCATAAATGTTTATTTCATGTACATCATAGATCTTTCGTTTGAATTCAAGATAGTAAGCGCATAACATGACCAAGTACAATTAAAAAGGGTATGTATAAAATGCAGTAAGCAGCGCAGAGGAAGAACGCTTAATTCGATGCAAGCAAGTAAAATGATCTTTCTGGCGCATATGAAGAAACAAAATGATTTATTTTTACAGAGAAATTTTCATAGACATTTGACTTCAATTTCATTTATTAGTTCATAAATCAATTTCCCTCAGTTCATTTCATTGTGTTAGAGATTTACATAGGTATTTGTATTTTAAATTACATACATACATTTTCTTACAGATTACAAAAATATTAATTTCAGTTTTCGGTACCAGATATTAAACTCAGGATTGGTTAGTGAAATTAATACATTTTCCTTACATAAGTTTCCAATCAAACATGAATCATACAACAGCCATACATTTAAGGTGACATTAATTCTGACTTGATTAACTCATAGATCATCCTGTCCCGGTAATATTGCATGTCTTCCTGCTTGAAAGT